>JARQTI010000470.1:21294-32841 GCA_030142655.1 Trachelus tabidus
TTAATTCTGGAGTCATGCCCTAATCAGGTTTTTTTTCCAGAAAAGTTGACAGCAGACAAATCTGAATTTCGAGAAAGCGATTTCGAGTCTATAGGCAAGGAATGGTTCCGACTGGGAAACCAAAGATATAATCGTGAAGAAAAAAAAAAACGTATTAGTAACTGTGATCTCGAAAATATATAATATATCTTAATATATTTTCTATAGTATATAAGTGGGTTAAATAAAAAAATATTTTTATAAAATAATTTTATTACTATTGCTAATTCCTTTCAAAATATATAAGTGGTTCATGCACAGCATAACAATAAGAAGTCATTGTTATATTACTGCTACGTAAAAAAATGTAACAAAAACCTTATTCGTAACTGTAATTGTGATATAACAGTGTGCCTCACAGTGTTACGTCATTGAGTGGGAAATTGTGCGTTATCTGTGACGCACATGTGATATTCACGTTACATAACCGGTTACATTTGGTTATGTTACAGCTACGTAAAAGTTATATCGTCGTGTTTACTGGGTTTGCTTCATCCCACCTAATGACGAGTCTAACGTCTTTCTGTTTTCTAACATTTTCTATTTATTAACCGAAAATCGAATTTATTTATAAGTTTATAAAAGTTTTTTAAAAATGTTATTCGATTTTTTCTTATTTCGATGATGAAATCTATATACTTTTGAGCCATGGTACCTGTTTAAATTTTAGAACACGATGAATTTTTGTTAACTTTATCTGTAATCTTAAACATTGTTTTAAATTCTTATAATGAATGACGTATCTATCTCTTGAGTGGAGCGGAGTTATCAATTTCGAATTTTTAGAGCCTGGAGGAGTGTATTTTCGTGGATAGAGTGATAAATCTTTATGAAGTTCTTGAAGCTTGATCGGATACTCCAAATCAATTTCGAATATGTAACCCGTAAGAGAGTCGTCGGGAATATTGCGAATATCCAATTGCTCAAAATTTTCTTCGTATTCGAATGACCCAACTGGTCAAGATTGACTCATTGCTGCACCGTATAAATTATTTATGCCATAGGACATAAGATACGACTCTTCTTTGCTTGAATCGAAATCTGCTTCCGTGCACCTGTTGTTAGCCCTGATGTATCTGTTGCAGCATTGAGCTACGCCACCCATACACTTGAGCCTAGCGTCGAAAGCAAGGCCCGGTGTAGTTTAACAGTGTAAGGGATATAAATTGTATATGGCGTAACAGTCACGTCTAAAATTTTCAAAGATATCGGCTGGAAGGAGAACATTGGTTTTCAGATACAAATCAGAATATTCACCTAATGTTTTAATGCAAAAAGTTTGCCAAACGTTACAAGCGTGATTATAATCTGCTTCTGAGATTTTTCGTTATTTGATTTTGAATAGAATTCTTCTTTTACGGATAATTGATTCTCTTTGAGTTTTTCCCAATTATCAATATATTTGTAGGGAAAGCACCCTTTCTAGTCAATAAATTGAATTCCTCTACACTATTACAACGTTTACGCGTAATTAGTTTTCATCATCTTTCAAATAGGATGCTAATTTTTCAATACTACTCGGCATAAATCTAAACGAATCAATAAATCCATCATTTACAATCTTATCTTTGACGTTCTTCGTGAAAGATATATATCTTTCTTTGTTTACTGGTAAGAGATTCATTGAATTCTCGAAAGATGTAGCTAGAGCTCTAATCAAGAAATGTGAATCATAATCAAATAAGTTATGGAATACGACAGGGGCGGTATATGAGATCTTATAGTTTAAATTACACCCCCGATGTGTAGTACCGCGATATTTACTTGTACAATGGCATCATGAGGTAGAAATGGCTTTTCCAGTTCTTTGTTTGAAATTTAGAGATTCCATTGGTACGATACGTTTTAGGTAAAATTCTATAAATTGAGATAATTCCTTTAATTGATTCATAAACCATTTCACGCAATCATTTCCATGCTAAGCTCTGAATTTAGAAATAATGTTGTCAAAGTTGCGTTGTAAATAGTACGCTATACTGTGTAGAACGTGTCTTTGATAGAAAGTTGTGTTTAACGAATTAGACTTATCATACGTTTTCTACTCTCGCAGTGAACAATTTCCTGGAATCTTCCAAGAAACGCCCCAAATCCTTGTGTCACAAGTTTGCAGTCACTCCAGTCATCCCAAAGCACTCTGTCACTTTTTCTCTCTGTCGCTGTTCCTACACTTTTTTAAATTTACATTTTTCGTTCAAACATTCAAGGATTCCAATAGTTGTTAAAATTTCAATTTTCTTTTAAATCGTAAGAGTACCGTTTCTCAAAATTTTATTCAGAAGTCTGATATTTTCAGTTTCAAATTTCGTCCATTTTTCAATTTCTACAATCTATGATCCCTTCTTCAGAAATTTATATGCTCCTTCCAAGAAATCGAGAACGCATTTTTTAGAATATTCAGTTACAAGTAACGACGCAACTACATATATCATAAAATTAGTTTCCAATGAAAATCCTTTGAGGCAGCATCTGTGAAACTTAACCTAAAAAAATGGGGCATTCGCATGGGAAAAAAGGAGAACGAGAACGAGCTACGAGGGAGAGAGAACAGTTCTGAAGAGATAGGTAGCACGAATGCGTACGGAGCGCGGATCTACCTGAAAGACATGATAGTATCACTTTCGATAACAACAATCCATTCGGAATCTCATCGTTGAATGAAAATTCTGCAAGGTCAAATCGTGCTAACGTTGCGGGAAATTCTTCTAACAATACAACCTCGAATCAAGGTGAAACAGAAGGATCTGGAAGAGAGAATCGAGCGATCAGATAACAAACCATCCTTATTCGATTAATGATGATTCGTTAAAATATACACTGTTGTAATCAATAAAATTTTGAATTAGAGTACATGAATCTAATATGAAGAATTATTCTTTTCGTTATGTGAAAAAATTGGTATAAAGCGGCTGGAATCGTCTCTCCCTGCGCAGTTCATCAAAATGGAATTCATGGTGGACGTACAAGGTTTCAAGAAACTCTCGAACGAGTTTGTCCTGAAGGAACTATCCGAGATTGCAGTCGGCAGCGATTTCTCTTTCAACCACCTTGTCCATGGAAATGCTTACCCATCAAGTACAAGCGTATGAATTTGTGATTGAAACGCAATTTTCATGGGATCTCTTGGACCTTCGATGATATACCTTAAAATCACGTTAAAAAAATTCTTCGAGTTATTTTGCAAGATGCCTCCAGGATCTATGTGAAAGGACTGGAAAAGAAGAATTGGTTGGAAGCTTTCATGGGACGATTTGAACACATCGCGGACCTAGAAGATCTGGGGTGCCCTACGCTGTAAAATCTCCGCAAGAACTTAGTCACCCGGTGTACACATCATCATGCTCCCCATTTCCAATGTTCGATGGAAAACGTTAAATTGTTAATGAATTGGTTGTTGGAATAATGAATGTATTTCGACTATGAAGATTGCAAATAAAGAAACAGAAATAATCAGTTGTATATTTATTTAACACACGTACATAGTATTAGGAGCACGATTACAAACATTGAAATTCAATCTGATTATATTGCCCACCGAGATAGCGCATGAGGAGTCGATTCTCGTCGGCAGCATGCACCATGTTTCGAAAGAGATCGTTGTCCTCCTCTACGGCTTTTGACACTCTTGCCGGTAGAAATGTCGAGAAAATATTCTCGATGTCTGCCAATAATCTTACTCCATATTTTGTTTGAATCTTTCGTAGACTACTAATTTTGTATTCTCTTTCAACTTCTAACTCCGATAGCTTCTTCGTTGGAAGAAATTCCTCCAAACGACCCACTTTGTTGATTTTTGAGAAATCCATCGCGTTCAATTAATACAGAGTTTCTTCAAATTTATTATGAGGTTTTTACAAACACTTCTAGCTTCGATCAACTGGTTCACTTTTGCGATATCCCGTGAAGAAAATTATCAGGGATGCCCTAAGATAACTCAGGGCCCTGTCGGGCTTTAATGTGGATACCATAATGTGGATTTCCCTACCACTGCCAATTAGGGACCTAATAAGAAAATTCTAGGATTGCATAGCGAAATTGAATGGGGTCATACTAGGCCAATTAATTCAGGACCCGATTAGGCTTAATCATGGTAACAAGTACGCAAATCAGTAATGATTTTGCCAGATAAGGGCCTCATAAGGCAATTCTAGATTTCCATGACGAAACTTAATAAGGCCTTTAGAGGGTTATTACTTAAGGGCCCAGTCAAACTTGATCATGGTATCAAGTACACTAATTAATTTACGATGTTTCGTATCCAAAAAAAGTCACTTTTTACATTTTGGTTCGCCATAAATTGATCCGTTATTTTGAATTTCTAAACTTTAAGTTTAGATTCGAAATCTTTTCCAACGAAAACCTCCAAGTAAAAGGTTTTATATAAATAAAGGCACTTTTTATATTTTGGTCGGCCTTATTGGATCGGCCATTTTAAATTTCTCAACTTTAAGTTGAGATTCGAAATCAACGGTCTCAAAAATCCCCGATTACCGAGTTTCAGACAAGTCAAATAACTGTTTGCATTTTAATCTGCCATATTGGATGCGCCATTTTGAAATTTTTTACTTTCAGTTCAAATTTGCAATCTTCAACCTCAAGAACCTCCGAATACCGAGTTTCAATTAAATCCACCTGATATCTCGGTAACTGTTATCCTAGATGCACCTATTATGGAATTTATATATAAAAGATTCACATAGTCGGTTTGGTCTAGTGGTTAGCGTGCTCGTCTTTAGGTAGTTAGGTAGTTAAGTGAGCAGATAGGTCGCGCAGGACTTGCTGTTAGGTTCAAATCCTGCAAATGTTACGTCTCGGATAGTACATTACGAAAATGTATGATTTCTTTTTTTTTATAAAATAATGTTATTAATATTACTACATAACCGTCCCTTGCGAAAATTACGTCCTGGAATTAATAATCAATTTATATATTGATTATATTAATCAATTGAATAATAGTGGAATCCTGTAAAGGCCCCGAACATTTAGCCTTGTAGGGTCCTGAAGAAAAAAGCGTGACCGTCCTTTAAGGGACCCTATGAGGCTTCCACATGAGGCCCCTAAGAGAATTAGGGAAAATTAATCAGGGCCTTGGAAAAACCCTGACAATATTTCTTCACGGGATTCCTCAATAGTAACTGTATTCGAACTCTGAGCTCACGTTGTTCGATCAGTAGCATCGATCAGATTTTCGCAGTAGACTAATGAAGGTACGTTCAGCTCCTCCTTTTATAATAAACTCTTAAGGGCTAAAACGGGGATGGGTGGGTTACGCAAATTTCTAGGAATCGAATCGGCTACAGAAATTCCTGGAATCGATGTCAAGGTCCATGCATCTTCCGGACGTAGCGACTTACATTCTGGAAGATTCGAACGAACCTTAACCCTCCTCCTCCTACGAAATTGCGTCACACGCGCTTACGAGTAATTTGACACCTCGGGGGATGAGGAACTGCATTCTCGACTCTACGAGATAACGTTCGGCATTACGCGTTTAAACAACCGATACATAGATTTTTCTAGAATGACTTTGAACTCGCTGTTGTACGAACCTGCACGAGGCTGGGGATTTAGGGATTCGCGAAGCCTCTCAGTGGAATGAGGAGGCTGACGCGCGACCACTGCAAGATAACGTTCGAGGTCGAGTCGCCTGCCGTCTTTCTATTAATTGGTAAGTAGTGTTTCTTGTGACCGGGTACGAAACTCTTCGCGCTGTCTACGTGATAATATTATTACATGCTACCTAGTAGCGAGAGATTGGCTAACTCCGGCCTAAGGACCTATGTAAGCGTCCATCGAAGAACTTCGTCGCCGGAGTAATAATTTAGATATGCCAGTTCGCGAGTGAAGTGCTAATTTGTGCTAGTGGTGGTTTTCCCGATTACGGCCACGGCAAAGAGCCTGTTTTGTTTGGTCCGTTCAGCTTATTCTATTTTACGTTTTGATGAATTTGCGTGAGTACACTTGTCCGGATATTTCCGTGTAGTGTAACTTACCTTTTTCTTTGGTTCATCAGATTGCGTGTGTAAGATTTTCTCGTACGGGTTGTAATAAGAGCGGCTACCTGGGATAGTCTTAATCCCGCCGCGACTACTTGAGCCTTCGGGACGCCCAAAATTCGCGAGAATAGGAGTCAGTTGGCAAGTCATTACACACTACCTGGAATAACATTAGCTCCCTTAGTAATAGGAGTCAATCCGAGTGTCGACCACGCGGTCTCGAATCGAATTTATTATTAGGATTTTCCGTATTTTTCTCTGTTATCTTACGTTACCGTGATTTTACCTCTTGACGGCCTATTGACTTCGTCTATTTTAATTATTGCTTTTATTGTATCGTTTCCATTATTTGGACTGTCTGTTGTCATGTTGTAAGTTTATAAATAAATGGACGAGCCGTTAAGGTTAACATTAGATATTTATTACTGTAAATTACGGGACACACTCGAGACTCCGACGTGCGTGTGGACCCATCAGGCGCTCATCCTCGACTGCCCGTCCGGAGGAGAGGCAGCCGCGTGAGTGCGTAAGTGCTGCCAACCCTAAAGTCGCTGTACATATCATCACATCTCCCTCCTTTAGGGAGCTCAAACTACTTCACTGTACATAGTCTTTCAAGTACTCGGGTTTCTTTACTTCACGACCTGAGTGCGTTCGAATATTCGCTTTGGGACTAGCTCCCGTCGGTACATTTACATGTTTAGCCGGAGAGCTAACGCTTGCCTTTTCATTTATGTCTTCGTTTACCTTGTTCTGTACATTATCGTTATCACAATTATTGTTGCAATTGTTTTCATAGACCGGGCCGTGTAGATGTCTGCGGTTTCTTTCTATTCTATTACCATTTGACAATTCCACTTCATAGGATCTCGGCCTATCACAAATCTTGGTCACTCTAGCTGGGACCATCGGTTTGTTTAATTCTTTCTCTACATAAACTTTATCATTTATATTTACAGGTTTTAAGTTATGCGCGTTTCTATCATAATATTCTTTTTGACGCAATTGTCTATCTATCAATTTTTCTTTTATCTCTCTATTTTCTTTTTCTCTTTCGAAGTTTTTAGAGTTAGGTAAAATTCCGCGAATTTTCCTCCCAAACATTATTTCATTGGGAGACTTTAGTCCTTCTCCTATCGGAGTGTTTCTGTACTCCAACACTGCCAGATGTGGATCTTTACCTGGATCGTCATCGAATTTTTTAAACATTCGTTTTATTGTGGCAATATGCCGTTCTACCATCCCATTTGACTGGGAATATTTAGCACTTGATGTTTTCCAAGTGAAGCTCCATTCTGCAGCATATTTTGACATTTCTGCGCTATTTAATTGAGTTCCTGGATCTGAATACATAACGTATGGTACGCCATGTCTAGCGAATTGCGATTTTAATACCGGTATTACAGAGCTGCTAGACATGTCTCGCAATTTAGCAACTTCAACGTATTTGCTAAAATAATCGATAATCAATAAAAACGAGGATCCTTGGTAGTAGAATATGTCTACTCCTAGTGTTTCCCAAGGTCCGTCTGGGACTTCTCTGTTTATTAGAGTTTCCTTTACATTGCCTTTTCTGTATTTGTTACAGATTGCGCAGCTGTCTACAACGTCGTCAATCTCTTTATCCATAAGAGGCCAAAATAAAATTTCGCGCGCTCTATTTTTACATTTTTCTTTTCCTAAGTGATTAAAATGGATTAAACTTAACATTTCTTTTCTCAGATTTTTTGGCACAACTAATCTACTGCCTTTAAACACTAGGCCATCTATAACGCTTAACTCGTTTGAATAATTATAATACTGTTTAACCATGCTCGCAACCTGACTCTTCCTGGTAGGCCAGCCTTCTTGTATATATTTGATTAGCAGTTGCATTTCTTCATCAGAGTCTGTTTCTTTTACAAATTGATCTTTTTTGTCTAGAGATATCGGAAAACTTTCCATGACTAGGCAGACTTGAGTTTCTATTTCTTTTTCTAAGTCTAATTTCTCACAGTTACTGTATGCTCTAGACAATGCATCTGCTACAAACAATTCTTTGCCGGGTTTATATTTTACGATTAAATTGTACCTTTGCAATCTGAGTCTTATACTCTGTAGCCTAGCAGGACAGTCGTTTATACATTTTTTAAAAATTGCCTCTAGTGGCTTATGGTCTGACTCGACTAAAATTTCTTTACCATAAATTTGTTGATCGAATTTAATACAGCCAAAAGCTATGGCTAGAGCCTCTTTCTCTATTTGCGCGTATCTTTGCTCTGTCTGTGTTAACGCTTTGCTCGCATACGCCACGGGTAAGCCATTTTGTAACAGCACGGCTCCTAGACCGCTTTTCGACGCATCTACGCTTAACGTTACCGGTTTATTTACATCATAATACTGAAGGACTGGTGCTTTGCACAAAATTTCTTTTAATTCTATAAACGCTCTATTGGCATTTCCGTCCCAGTTCCATTAAACATTTTTTTCGTTAGTTCTCTTAATACTGCGTTTCTACTGGCTAAGCTAGGAATGAACCTTGATACATACGTTATCATTCCAAGAAAAGTTTCTAATTCTTTTTTATCTTTGGGAGGCTTCATATCAACTATTGATTTTACCCTATCAGTATCAAGTTCTATACCTTGTTCAGTAAAAACGTGACCCATATATTTAACTTCTGGACTACTGATTTTACATTTATCAAATTTAAATTTTACGTTTCTTTTTCCTGCTCTTTCAAGAACTTTTTCTAACCTAATGTTATGTTCTATTTGATTTTTTGCTTTTATTCTAACATCATCAATGTAAATGTCAACGCCTTCAATATCACCAAATATTTCTTCAAAACAGTCCTGAAATACTTCAGTGGCTGAATTTATGCCGAATGGCATTCTCAAGTATCTGTACCTACCAAAAGGTGTGATGATTGTCATCATATAGCTACTCTTTTCAGATAGTTTTACTTGGTGAAAGGCTCTGTCTGCGTCAAGTACGCTGAAAATTTTACAACCTGCAATGTCTGAGCTCAATTCATCAAAAGTAGGTATTTTCCTGTGATGTCTTTTTACAGATTTATTAAATTCTGTTGGATCTATACAAATCCTAATTTGTCCATTTTTCTTTTTACTGATCACTATAGGGTGAACCCAATCAGTTGGTTCTGTTACTTTTTTAATGATACCATCTTTTTCCATTTTATCTAATTCTTTTTTAACTAGATCGTTTAATGCTATCGGTATTTTTCTGCAAGCAGCAATAGTAGGTTTAGCCTCGTCTCTTAACTGAATATCGTATTCAAAATTCGTTACACATCCAATGCCTTCAAAAACCTTTTTGTGTTTATTTAAAATTTTATCTACTGACAAACTACTACTATTTTCATTAACTTTAATATTATGTACTCTTTGTACAATATTAAATTGCATCAGACTAGGTAAACCTATTATTGCTGGCTGATCGTCTGTATTTTCAGTTACTATAAATTCTAAATCTACGCATTCTCTATTTACAAATTTACAACTAAACCTACATTTGCCCATTACTTTTATACGTTGGCCTCCATATGCAGATAATTTTACATTAGTTTTTTCAACTTTGACATTTTTTAAGTTCAAACTTTTTAACTTGCTGCTTGGCATTACATTGCATCGTGCGCCTGAGTCCAGCTTTACTTGAATTTTACGCAAGTTATTTATCGTAATTTGTTCAGTCCAATCAACTTCGTTACTTGTGCTATTTACACTACCAACATATAAAGAATCTACTTTATCATCGCGATTTTCTACTTTGTTTTCATTTCTACACATTTTCGCGAAATGATTTTTCCCTTTACATACTCTACATTCTTTGCCGTACGCTGGGCACTGGCGAAACGCATGTTGTCGGCCGCATCGCTGACAAGATGTCCGCTGTTGGTTGGACGAGGATGGCGAGCTTCTCCCAGCGCCGCCGCTTGCCTTGCTGCTTGCGCCGCTGCTTCGCGCCTTGCCGCTTCCGCCGCTGTTGCCATGCGCGCCGCTCGAAGTCTGCTTCTGAGAATTTCCGGCCGCCACGTGTTTTTCGGTTTTCTTGTTGACCGCATGAATTTTTGTTTCTTCACCAATTGTCTTTGTCTGGATTTCTGCGAGCTCTACCGCTCGGCAGATTTTAATGCACTTTTCTAAGTTTAAGTCCTCCTCACGAAGTAGGCGATTTTTCAGCTCTGTGTCGCGAATTCCGCACACAATTCTGTCCTTTATCAGACTGTCCCGAAGTTCACCAAAATCACACGTAGCACTTAACTTTTTCAACTTCCTTAAGTAATTTGTGTAATTTTCACCGCTCAGTTGCACTCGCATGAAAAACACATGTCTTTCTACGGTTTCGTTCGCTTTCGGCGTACAGTAATTCTCAAACGCCGCCGCTACTAAGTCAAACTTCTTTTTATCATCTGCACTTAGATTAAACGTATTATACTTCTCTAGTGCCTCCTCTCCTATTATGTGTAAGAAAACAGCAATTCTTCTTGCTTCTGGCTTTGTGTCCAGACCAGTGGCTTCCATATACAAATCAAATCTTTGTTTCCATTTCGTCCAATTTTCTTTTACATTGCCGTCGAACGACAATGGTGGTGGTACCTTCATCGAGATTTCCATCGTGTCAATATTTTCTTCTACTCGCACTTCGTTTTTCACTACCAGTGCGTTTTCTGTGCGATCCCTTTGTTCAGGCGCATTTACCGGATCTTGCTGTCCGTTTAAGTCCTCCAGCTTGGCACTTTTACGCGCGTTCTCGTCGACGATACTCCTACTGGTATTCGACGAGAATCCACTTTACACTGTTAGTTGTATTTTTACTGATTATTGTATTTTACGATAGTCACAGACAACGAGAATCTTCAATACCGTTCCCGCCGAAGCCACTTACCGTATTTCACGACAACCACTAACGACGAGAATCTCGATCGACGAGAATCTTAACCACCGTTCCCGACGACTCTACCGACTGCGCCATGTCATGTTGTAAGTTTATAAATAAATGGACGAGCCGTTAAGGTTAACATTAGATATTTATTACTGTAAATTACGGGACACACTCGAGACTCCGACGTGCGTGTGGACCCATCAGGCGCTCATCCTCGACTGCCCGTCCGGAGGAGAGGCAGCCGCGTGAGTGCGTAAGTGCTGCCAACCCTAAGGTCGCTCTACATATCATCACATCTGTGTTACCTGGAATGCGAAAGGGGATTAGAAAAGTGTAATAGTGTAATCGGCGGCTTAACCGTAATTCGTGCGTTCATTACATCCCATCTTCTCGCAGGTCGTGAGCACGTTTCTGTAAAATTCCTTTTCTGTGAGTATGTACTCTTTCCGCTGCCTGTATCAGGCTCGCATATCGTAAATTATGCTCGTTACCTGTGACTGCTCTAGGCTGTCTTTCGGCCCTTTCTGTAATGAAATCTGTAATCATTAAGTTGTTACGTATATTGACCTTCATTCCGAAACAGAGGAATAACGTAGTTGACAGAAAGCATAATTGCAGACTCAGCACT
>JARQTI010000471.1:0-31976 GCA_030142655.1 Trachelus tabidus
AATAATTGATACACTTCTTTGGATAATGCAAATTATTTAGAGTAATTTGTATTTTAACTCCACTTGTTTTACAACGATGTTCACT
Organism: Trachelus tabidus; assembly: GCA_030142655.1. Taxonomy (NCBI): domain Eukaryota; kingdom Metazoa; phylum Arthropoda; class Insecta; order Hymenoptera; family Cephidae; genus Trachelus; species Trachelus tabidus. Next base: position 86 of record JARQTI010000471.1, read on the forward strand.
GTTCGTAAGGGCTATGACGAGTAACTTTAGATCCGCTGCTCGTAGAGCAGGTTACAAAAAGGTATTCTTACGCCCAGATATAATTTTGATGACTAAGGATCTAGAACTACGCCGAGGTGTCGCGCGGTAAGTCATACTATTACTATATCTAACAAAGGTAGTTCAAACAAAAATATCGGAGTAGCGTAAGGGCATAGCACCCCCGCTGTTAGATGAAAATCCCCTTTTTACAAAATTACAGTAAGGATTTTCATAGAGCTAAAAGTGTATTACATATCATTGTCAAATTCTGATATGCGAAGTCTAGACCTAGATCGAGGAACCTTTCTTCTTGGCTCTGGTTGTCTGAGGCTTACAGTTTTTCTTTGAAATATTGGAAACGCATCTAAATATGACGAGATGGAACTAGAATTGACATGGGCCAATGTCTCCATGGGCATTTCTGTCGCACAGGGATTTTGATTCCGAGCATTATTGCCATAATTAAAGAGGCAATGATTATAAACAGAAGTGCAGGGCTTGAAAGCTCCTAACGTCAAGCATTTAAGATGAAGAAATATTTTAAACTTATTCATTAGGTACAATATTACTAGCCCGGCTAAGATATAAATGGCATACTCTGATGATTTCCTATTTCTATTGCTTCTCTTGTTATTTCGTTTAATTGGGTGCCATATTTAGTTAAATCGCCTATTTTAACATCCGGGGTTTCTATTGCGTGCATTTTTTTCAAGCTGAGGTTTAACTGTGGATCCTTAAAAACTTGAAAATATTTGCTGAAGTTATAAGTTATCAAAGGTGTAAAGGCTTTATTGTTTTCTACGATTTTTTCTGTTTGTGAGTGGAGTATCACATCGTTTGAAACGACTGTACATCCGGGCGCAATCCATAACATTTTTGTTCCCGTTATAATCGTTTCTTCTACTGTCTTATTGCAAATAATTTTGATTGATTCTGACGAAGGTGTGGTGTATAGCCATTTGTTGTTATTTTTGAATTGTATCCACATTGTATGAGTTATTGATATAATTATAACATTACAATCTTTTTTTTTTAATTTGAACGGTTCATTGGCAATTATGCTCATGCAGGTATCGTGTGCCTTGATATAATACTTTGGATAAATACTTCTACAGGATCGTTGTCCTTTATGAGCCGTACAGGTTTTTAGAAAGTGCTCATCACTCTGAGTATATAATAATTTTGCGTCATTCGTAATGATATAATCGTGAGGAACCGAGATATATGCCATTAAATTATCTTTTACAAGCTTGGGCGCAGCAATTACTCTCTAAGCTATGTAGTTTCCTACTTCTAGAATTGGTATCTTAATTACATAAACCAATCGATATCCTATAACACCTATTGCTACTTCGCTGATTTCCAAATATTCAAAATAATTTCCTTCGTGAATGGGTATAGGCATTACGTCACTACCCTTTTCATCTCGTATCAACTTTATCGAACTCGTGAGCAAATCAGGCGAATAATTGGGGATTAATTTGTCCACCTTTGGCCAGAGTCACAGATTCAATTAGTATTCTAACGTTTCTATCTAATTCCATCAAAGCTAATTCAACTTCTAGACACATTTCAGTAATCAATTCATTTTTTTGTAATTCTACTTCCTCTTGTGCCAATTTCTTCAAATTTTCGTCAATACTTTTAAAATTGTTGTCAATGTTTTTGAATTTTGCGTTATACTCGACAAACAGATTTTCGGTTTTTTGTAGACTTAATTTCAATATGTAAGTTTGATTTTTAAATAATTCTCCAATTCTCTTATTGTCTTTATGAACGGCATCTATTTCTGAATTATAATATGATGCATCGTCTGCGCTCATAGTCCCGAAAAGTGCTTCACTAATACTACCAACGAAATTAAATCAGCCTCGTTTACTTCTAAAAAGGGTGGGTATGCCTATGGCTGAAAATAGCTTAGACTTATCTTTTCTAATAACTTCTAGTTGGTTTTGTAACCTTGCGATGATATTTCGATCGTTGCATTTATTAGCACAAATAGCTCTCAGGGTGATTAATCCTCTCGATATTTCCGATTTTTCCAGTGTCAGCTCATCCATATTGACGTAAGAGACTACGTTGTAGATTTCGTGGAAGAATCTTACGTCCTCCAGGTATTCCATGTAGAGGTTTGGCAATGCACTGAATTTTGTTTCCTCAAAGTTTTTGCCATCGCCTCTGGGAAAGTTAATCAGAAGGACACTGAAACAAGTTGATATTAGCATATTTTAATCTATTAGCGTGCACAATAATAGCTTTGTTTTTTCTTTCTATTTTATAATTGACGTCAGAAATCTTATCTAACACCCTGTATGGTCCTTCAAATGGCACGTTAAGGCCATTTGTTTTTTCATTTGCTATGCTTTCCTTTCGTAGTCATATTAAATCTCCAGGCTGAAATTCTCGAGGGTTGATCAATCTGTCATATCGTTCCTTCGTTCTTTGTTTGCATCTTTTTACTTTCGTCCAAGGTTTTCTCTATTTTCTTTTTGTAGTTCATCCAGATATTCGTAATATGTAACGTTCGCATTTCTTTTTACTGCTGAAACGTTCTTTGGATTCGTGCCAAAAACCAGTTCACAAGGTGTGTGACCAGTGCTCTCGTGTTTAGCAGTGTTATAGTATAAGTTAGCAAGGTAAATCCTGTCATTCCAATCGTCAGAGTTTTCATTGGAAAAATGCCGCAAATAATCTTTCAAGACTTGATGACTTCGCTCTAGGCTTCCATTGCTCTGGGGGTGGAAGCTTGTGGTCGTAATTTATTTAATTCCTAGCATTTTTTCGAAATTCTTCATGAGATCACTCGTGAAATTAGTGCCTTTATCGGTCAATACATTGCGCGGCACACCAAAGTAACTTACATAGTGTTTTAGAAATTTATCTATAACTGTGGAAGCCGTAAAATCTTTCATCGGTATCCCGACAAAGTACTTATTCAGGCAGTCTTGTATCGTCAAAACATATTTATTTCGATTTTTGGTAAGAGGAAAGGGACTACATATGTCCATCGCGATTTTGTCGTTAAACAATTCCGAAATATCTGTTATTATCATTGGCATCTTTGTCGGATGTCGATTAGTTTTATTTCTTTGACAATCAGAACATTGTCTGACATAATTTTCTACGTCCTTCCTGAGTGTTTTCCAAAAATAATTTTCTGAAATTCTATAGTATATCTTTTTGACTCCCCCGTGTCCTCCTAACACGATATTGTGGTTTTCCTTTAAAATCTTCTCAATGTCTTCACGTTGAGGTAGTATTCTTCTTTTGTCGTGCAGATACACTGTGATGTTCCCACGACAGAATTTTTCACGCCATATCTTCTCTATGGCTTTTCTTGGAAGTCCTGTTAGTCGAACACATCCGTCGTGATCAACGTGGAGTTCCTTGAATTCTTCCGCTATCGCTAGATACCTCAGTTCTGAGATCTTCTCAACCAGACCTTCGCTGGTTATGTCTGGATTAATTCCCACGGTGACATGATATTCTTGGTTCTCATCCTCAGAGTGAACCTCAATCAGTTGCGAATTTTCTTCCCTAACGAACGATACGTCGACACTACCCTCAGGTATCGGGGAATTCGTCAGAAAAAGCTGCTTTCCCAATTTCACGAGTTTAGCAGGCTCCTCTGGTTCCGTTTGTTGTGTTTCGTCTCTTTTTGTTCGTTGTTCTATTTCTTCTTCTATCTCTATTACATCGTCTGCATTCATTCGACGAGTTATTAGAACAGGATTCCTAGATAGAGCATCAGCGTTCGTATTGAAGCTACCTTTCTTATAACTTATCTCGTAGTCGTAATCTTCCAATGTTATCCTCCATCTCGCGAGTCGCGAATGAGAATCTTTGTGATTCATCAACCAGATCAATGGACGATGATCTGTTATAATTTTAAATTTACGGCCATACAGGTACGGACGACAGTGTTTTACACACCAAACTATCGCCAGTAACTCCTTTTCAACAGTCGAATAATTTTGTTCCGCTTTATTTAAAGCTCGACTTGTATATGAGATCGGGTGTTCTCTTCCATTCTTTTCTTGTGATAGTATTCCGCCCAAAGCTATTCCAAATGCGTAAGTGGTCAATGTGAATTCTCGTGAAAAATCAAGATAAGCCAGAATTGGTTCTTTGCAAAGTTCTTCTTTCAGTGTGGCAAAGGCTTTTTCTTGTTCGGCCCCCGAAACAAATGCAACATCCTTCTGTAATAAACGAGTCAAGGCTTTCGTTTTCTTACTGTAGTCCTGTATAAACTGTCGTTAATATTCCGTCAGTCCTAGGAATTGTTTAATGTTCTTTACATTTTTTGGCTTTGGGACTTCCATAACACTTTTACACTTTTCTGGATTTGACTTCACGCCTTCTGCCGTAATAATGTGGCCTAAATTTTGTAATTCTGGCTTGAGGTAGTCACATTTGTCTGGCTGTAGCTTTAGCCCAGTGTCTCTCATTCATTGCAGGAAGAGTCGTAATTTCTTGATGTGTTCGGTCAATGTTTTTTCATAAACAACGACATTATCAAGATAGACAAAACAGGTGTTCCCGATCAGTCCTCTCCAGGCGTTATCCATCATCCTTTGAAAGATTTCAGCAGCATTTTTTAAACCGAATGGCATTCTTAAAAATTGAAAATGACCATGTGGCGTACTAAATGCTGTTTTTTCAAGCTGTTCCTTTTTCATTGGGATTTGATGAAAACTGCTTGATAAGTCAAATGCCGAGAAATAGCGTGCACTGCCTAATTGATCCAACATTTCATCGATGTTCGGTAAAGGATACGCGTCCTGGCGTGTTTTGTCATTTATTCGTCGAAAATCTATGACTATTCTCTACTTTTGTTTTCCGGATGCATCTCGTTTTTTGGGAACTACCCACAACGGTGAATTGTATGGGGAGTTTGATTCCTGAATAATCCCTTTTTCCTGCATTTCTTGAATCTCTCGTGAGATTTCCTCATGTTGAGCGGGCGGATAACGGTATTGTTTAACGTTAACCGGCGTTTCTTCGGTTATTTCAATCGCATGCTCTGTTAATTTAGTATATGGCAATGGGTCACCGGGTAAATGGAAAACATCTTGAAATGAGTCGATATATTCCCAAAGTTCGTTCCTATCCTTTTGACTAAGAATATGGCCCATACGGGCATTATCCATTAATAGATTACTTCTTTCTATAGATAAATTACATTCAAATTTCAACACTTCTAATTTCGGGGACTTTCTGTTAAAAATTATACTCCGTTGTTTAGCGAGAATTATCGCATCCTCCGTTTCTAAAAACGGGCGTCCTGCGATACCGTCCTCTTCCAAGGAAAATCATTAGGAACAACAAGAAATATATGTTCCACATCGTCGATAATGATTTTGCATTCTTGTGTACAAATTATTGGAGTTTCGTTAATACTGGTGATTCTTGCCAGTTTTTCGAACAGGTAATCCTGATGTATAATTTAATTTGAGGACATTTACTGCTGCTCCTGTGTCTGCCAAGAGCAAATGAGAACGTTCTCCGAAGGTGCTTCTGACTCTGATGGTGAAACTTGCTCCGGGATTTCGGCAGCTTTTTGACATCCGTATATCTTATCTGATTCGGCGGAGCGTTTGGGTAACATCGTGACGGAAAATTTGGGTTCGTCTGTCTGTTCGAGCAGATATTTTCACCAACAGGCTTCCGAGGGCAGTACCCGAGCCGTTAAGCCATACCTGCCTCACCACTAGGGTCCTGGAACCCCATCGCCGCTAGCTTGGTACAAGAGGCGTGCTCCCACACCTTTGCACAAGCCGGGATCGACATGTTCGATCAAGACGCCTTCATAGAAGTACCAAAAACCTTGGTAAAGCCGCCAGACTCCAGCTAACGGATTTGGATATCTTCCGTATTCTAACTACCCATCTTTTCAGTGGGCACGTCGAACTTTCTGTTCTTTCCGAGGCACGCCTCCCATTAGTTGGAACGTCGCCCTCTTCCCATATGTATGGGTCTACAACCACTGTCACCTCGAGTCCCACACCACATTCGGGTGAGCCTCCCTCCGAAGAGGGAGGTGGCTTGGAAGCCCGAATCCCGAGGTAATACTTTTGTCAAAATTTATTACGAGAACCTCTTTGATCACGTTCCGTACTAAGACGCTTCTGTCGAGGGTTTCTGACATACCAAATCTGTGCGTTGGTGAACACTTACGTGGGGTACGCAGGGGCCGCAAGCTTACCCTGTACCTTAACGGATCCAGTCAATCAAGATCCCTTACGGGATGTCTGTTCGGGCAATTTCTGATAAAATGTTTTGTACTACCACACCCGTGACAGGTAAATTGATTTTTACTGGTAGACGTATTGTTTTGTGGGTTTGGTTTGTAGACCTTTGAACTCGTGTTTTGTGTACTACCGAATTTCGGTGCAGGTTTTGAGGTGTCAAATAAAGGCTTTCTATAGGCAATTCGCGACGTTGTTTCTTCCTTTTCGGTTTCTAGTGCTAAATTTTGCGCTTCGCGGATCGTTGCTGGTTTTCCTGCCTTAACAAATAGTTTGATACTTGGACTAAGGCCTCGGACATACTGTACTAAGCCTTGTCTTTCCTCGTTGACTAGACTGATTGTACGGTGATTTGAGTCGAATTCTGGATTACTGTTGATTGCCCTTTTTACATTCAGGTGTGTCTCATTAAACCTTTTACTATACGATACTACGTTATCGCTGCCTTGTTGACATTGACTTCTTTCGAGAGTAGCTACATCGAAGGACTTAATATCACAGAAATTGTTGTGGAGGGCTTGAAATAAGTCGTCCGGTGACCTAATGTCGTGCCATCAATCATTTTCCTTGCTTGTTTAATAATTTCTTTTTGAAATAACTAGGCGAATAAATGTTCTTCTTAGATCTTCTAGGATTTCATCTAAAACCGTTTTCGTTTCGAAAATGAATGTCTCTACTAAGATATTATTGACTTCGAATTCCGTTATTAATTCAAGATGTGATTTTAGATTCTTCATAGCAAATGGTATTGTATTATCTTCTTTCTCTGATGTGGAATCATCGTTTCCCGCTGAGAGGTTAAAAATCTCGATTCGCGTCGCATGTCTACCGGTTGACGTGCATATATCTTCCATTCTTATGGTCAACGTTTCTATTTGTTCTTCTTAAGACGCAATATGACTTGTCAAAGTTTCGAGAATTTGACGGTCTGCCATTGTATTAGATAGTGTATGTTTGTCAAAATGTTCGTATACTTCTTCCACAGAATTAGCAGAAGTAGAGTCGTCGGAAGGTATAATTTCCTTTACTTCTCTGTATTTTGTAAATTCTTGCCCGTTCATTCATAGATAATTTTATTCGTTTTGGTTATTCACAGTAACGTTATTATGTCCATTGTGTGGTGCACTCGAACTGTGTATTGGTTTGAGATCCTTTCTGCTGCCACCAAATTTCTTGTTATGCCGTAAGGTCTGATAAATAATTGATACACTTCTTTGGATAATGCAAATTATTTAGAGTAATTTGTATTTTAACTCCACTTGTTTTACAACGACGTTCACCGTTCGTAAGGGCTATGACGACTAACTTTAGATGCGCTGCTCGCGGAGTTGATGACTAAGGATCTAGAACTACGCCGAGGTGTTGCGCGGTAAGTCTTACTATTACTATATCTAACAAAGGTAGACCAAACAAAAATATCAGAGTAGCGTAAGGGCATAACAATATATTATAACAAAAATGTTACAATAAAATCCTCCCCGCCACCTGGCTCGCGGGCACCACTGGCCCCGAGCATGAATATCGCGTACTTTGTCGAAAACAATTGTGTAATTGCGTATATTTAGTGTTCTAGGTGAAGTATATTTAGCTTTAAACTCCCTTCCCTCCCCATCCACTCCCCTAGGGCACTAGCTCGGAGACATCGAGAATATCGTCGAGGACCTTCTGCGAGGACCAGCATCCTAAGAAGGACCATGAGAGTAGCTACGTTGCCGAGACAGCGGAAGGCGGGGAAGGCATGGGCAGGAGGAACAGCTGATCCAACCACGAGACACTGACGTTCGTCCAGCCGCCGCCACCACCACCACCTGTACGCAGCCCCGGTGGAGTCCCGTCACACGGGTAGTACAGAGATCCGTGTGACCGGGATGGAGCCCTCTTCCTCCAGCCCCGTGGATGTGCCCGGGAGGACATTTTGACAGGCCTGGAGGCCGCCATGTTACCCAGCGCGAGAAAGCCAGCCCGCGCGCCGGCGAAGCCAGCGCCGTGCCACCCGCCTGCGAGGCCGTGGAAGGCCCGTATTACGAAAAGGACCAATGCCCTGCCATGCCAGAACTGCCAACCAATGCCAAAGTACGTAGCCCTCTCAGCTAATCACCCGCAACCAATCAACGAGGCTCTGGAGGCCCACGAGGGCAAGAGTTCCTGGAATGTTCTTCACTTCGAGCCAGGATTTCGAGTAGCGAGTGACTTCGAGTAACAAGTGTGTGAGAGAGTTTGCGTGCAAAAATCGGATATTGTTGCGGATACGCTTTGAGTGAGTACTGTTTTGCGTATGATTGCGTTTCTCTCTTTTCCATCCCTTCACTTATTTCTCCGTAGCGTTTGCGTTTTAGATATTGTAAGTCCCTTCAGGACGTTAGTGAGCCGGCCCACGTGGTCCGGCATTCTTGTAGTTTTCTTTTTGAGTTTCAGTCTGGCCTTCAGCCAATCGCTTGCGGCCAATGGTATATTGCGTGCGTTCTAATATAATATTTGGCGTCCCTTTACGAAAACCCTCCGTACCCTCTCCTCCCCCGTTTGCGTTTTGAGTTTAGAATTGTAACTGCCGAGATATTTGTAAATAGCCATTATCGCGTTCGGGAACTTTCCTCCCTGAGACCCCTCACCTCTCCCCGTGCTAACTGTGGCGTTTCGCATTCGAGTAAATATTCGAGGACCTTCTGCGGTCACTCGACGGTGCTACGCCGCAGAAGTAGCTGGCGCCCATTTGTTGTTATTGTCGAGATATCTAGTGCCGGTAAGCCCTTCTTGGCCCCTCCTTTCCCCCTTGCCCATTGCGTAACCCTCCGTTCCCGCGTGCTCCCGAGCGAGCACCCGCGTGTTAATGTTTTGGACCTGTCATTCGAGAATATTGCGTGTCTAGTTTAGAGTTTCGTCTTGTGCGGCATTATTATATTGCGGACATCCTAGTTTCTTGTCGAGTATCTATTATTTTCTGTCTTTTGCGTTACTTTTAGTTCCTATTTCTTTTGTACACCGGCATTTACTTTATTAATTATATTTTCTTCTGTACCCTACCCCGTGTTTCTTTTCTTTTCGCGTGCCTCCCCTTATTGCTATGGATGTTCTTGCGTTGACCCTGGGTCAATACCACCCAGAATACGTCACAATATGATATATAATAAAATGTATATAGTATAATATGATAGTGTATTTAATACATTCTAAATCAATTAATAGATCCAATAAGCAACGTTAATGAATTAAAGAAAAAAGTGAATGACCGAGTCTCGAACGAACCCGAGAGTCTCTCCTGCACTGACCTAGCACACCATGGCGCGTGCCATCGAACCATTTTATGGTAAAAGTCAGGAAACTCATATTTCCGTAGCTAATCACGTTGAAGATTTGCGGTTTAATTTAATTGTTCTATAATCTTTGACTGACAAGGAGAGGCCACGGTATGGGAAATGAAGTTCGGAATGAGACTTTGTGTGGTTATAGTAGTGACGAAACCTCATACCATGCTCAAGTTCTACAGATCAATGGGCAGCCAATTTTGAGAAAAAGGGCCTTAAAGTTGGCATATGAACTTATATATTTAAAAGTGTACTTCACTGCCAAATGTTTCGGTGACCGTAGCGGCAACGTGTCAGCTTTGTAAGCTAAAGTTTTCGTGTTCGAGTCTCTGCTCGTAAAATTTTTTTCATGAACTTTTTTGCGTTTTATTTCTTAATTTGTTTAATATTGTAATGATAATCACGCATACCTGTATTGTCATTCCAATTTTATTATATTTGCTATTAATTACGATATTATCATAATCGTAAGAGTTATAACGAAACAATACAATTTTTAAAACTTGTTTGTAATAACTACCGTTGTAAAATATTTATATGGAGTATAATATATAAAAATTGTGAGGGAATTAAAATTATCTTAAATTATCAATTATCAATTATCTTAAAATCTAAGGTAGGAATTACGTAGTCCATACTATATGTCGATGGACTGGACATACCCATGTATTCTGTGCCTCGCGATCTTCATATGCGGAATAGATATATACATATAGCATTTCAATGGGTAAAATCCATTTGCAGGTGGCTTTTTAATGCGGGTTTGAAGATTCTTGAAAATTACGGGATCCCCCTTCTACTTTACTTATATTATTTATATGGGGTTTTCTGTTGAACGTATAGACACGACTGTATAATAGAATAAAATGTGTATAGTATAATATAATCATGCATTTGCTACATTCCAAACTAATTAAGGTCTTCCTATGGACAATAGCATGAAATGCCATAAATTTTAAATTTTTACAGTATATTTGTCAACACACTGTGCAAACTCATACGAAATTTTAAGATAATCGCCTACCTCGTTAATTAGATATTCAAAGTCAAAAGTGACCATTTTATTCAGCTTTATGCATAGGCCTTATGATGTTATAGACCCATACATCGATATATCGTTCCATATCTTTTTTCAAACAAATTCAAGCCATACATAAAATTGATAATAAGTAGTGAACAATATAAGGAAGATTTCCAGAAAGTTTTACTAAGATCGCCTACGTTCTAAAAAAGTAATATCGGTCCACGTAAGTAAATTTTGATTGAAAATGTGTCTAATGCCAAAGAATTACGGTGAATAGACAACACTGCATTTGAGATAGGGGGATCTAATGGTATATGAAACGCACACACTCGTATTTTTGTGACGTATATACATCTATAGTTCGCATGCAATTTTACAAATATAAGAATTACTCGAGTCAGCTGTTGCAATCTGTCAATCAGATTATCAGAGCTTTCAGTAGCATTTTCCTCTGTGTAGAAATGCCGTGTATTGTGTGGAGTCGGGATGCAGCGGGATCTCCCAGAAGCTGCTGGTCAGGTCCAGGCTCGTCATGACTCTGACGTCATGATATTTCTGCAATTTTTCCTCGATGCTTACTGGGCATTCTCTGTCCTCTTCTAGTACAGAGTTGAGGGGTCTAGCGTCCGGACATAATCGTAATGCTCGATGTTTCTTGGCGACGAATACTAATGGGTTTATCCAGAAGCTCTTTGAGCGTCTAATTACGCCTTGTTGGAGGACCTTCTTAATTTCCTGGTCTACTTTATCTCGATATTTTAAAAGTACTAGATACGATTTATGTAAGAATGGCCGCTCTCTCTTGACTATCAATCGGTTTTGATAGGTGGCTATTTTCCCTAGCTTCTTCCGGAATACTTCTCTGTTGTTGCATATGATTTGTGTGAGTTCTTTCTTTTCATGTAGGGAGAGGGATGGGTATCCGTTAAGTTTATTTTCAATTTCCTCAAATGTGAGATCAATTCTGATCCGGGTTGGCACATTGCTCCTTCTGCTGCTCCTTGTGATAGTGGAGTTCTCCCTGTTGAGATTTTTCTCCTACAAGTGATGCCGCTAGGTATGCGTTGCCTTCCGTGATCGTAACCTCTGTTTCTTCTCTTGACTCTTTTTCCCCCGTACTGTGACTGGTGGCCGATTTCTTGATTAGAGGTTTTCTTATCCAGATCTGCATAATTTCCAAGAGGGTAGTGACGTTTTTATTGATGAGATGAATGGTATTGTTCTTTAGATCGATGCTCCCGTTTAGCGCAGGTAGTGAGTTGATCCCCGGAATACAGTCGATTACAAGTTGTGGGATTATGAGGTACTGCACGTGTTCTATAGTTGTGCCGATCCTGGTCTCCGTATAAATTTGTTTCTTTATTCGATTCGATTTGCTTCCCGTTGCCCCGATGATTTCCGTAATCGACACTGGTAGACCCCTTGCTGACTTGAAGTCTGCTATGTTTTTATTATAGAACTCTTTGGATAGGCACGTGATTTTGCTCCCAATGTCTATAAGAGCGCGCATTTGCAATCCTTCGACTTCTATGGTTATCGTCGGGGACCGATGTGTATCCTCATGAGGTTCCGCGGGGACCTCTTCCTGTGTGCAGTATTCGTTCGGGTGTTCGAATACGGAGCAGGTGATACTGTTGTTGTTTTGATGGTTCTATGGTACCTGTATTACTTCGTGGTTGTTTTTCCTTGTTTTCGTGTTGAATGCTGCATTCTTTGATCTCCTGTACATTCGAAGGTGTTACGGATGCAACACTTATTCGTTTCCCTGGTTCGGGTTTAGTGCTTGTCCTTCCGTGTCCTGTAATGCCTTAGTTATTGTTTCGACGCGGTTGTTTCTTGTCGGTCCCGCCGCTGTAGTGTAGTTATATCGTAGTCCGGGTTGCCTATCTATACATGGTGGGCCGTGTACTTCGATGACTGTAGCATATAACGGGTATGTGTATCGTTGTCTGTTTGTTTTTTATAGTGATCGAGACAACCGGATCGTTCCGGAAAGAGACGTTGTGGATCTGGAAGATTCCCAATCCTGCGATAGCTCGTCAGATGTTCAGCTCACGCAGAAGACAAAGGAAGGTGAGAAAGCGATTTCTTGGCATATACAGGGTGTTTTTTTTTAACTTGAGACATCGAAATATCTCAAGAAATACCCACTCAAGAATACGCAATACGCGAGGTCCGGTAAATTAGCCTGCCAGATCTTATGGTGCCGGATTTCTGTTTGTGGGAGTATCTAAAGAGTCCCGTTTATCAAAGTGTCAACAACTCGTGATAACATGATCGAGCGAATCAGGTCTCCTTGTGGATAAATAACACCATACACACTTCGCAATTGTGTTGAATCTTTCGAAGCTTGGATTAACAAGTGCATCGAAGTGGGAGGACACCATTTTGAGCACTTATTGTAAAATGTTACTTGAAAACAGTCACCCCGATGGTGAGAGGCAAGCGGACTCACCGAAATCAAGCACTCCGAAGGGAATAGGCCACTACTACGTCTACGTCATTATTCCTGGGTAGAGCTAAAAGTAGTGCCTAAAATTGTATTGATTACAATTGAATGGTCCTCCTGAAAACATTTAACATGACTCAACTACTTTTCGTTTGGAAGCGTTATCCTTGAAATGTGGTTGACACTAGGAATTATTTTATATAATTATAATAAAACAAAAAAAGTTTCACTCCCAAGAATTAGGGGCCCAAGTTTTCAATAGGTACGTGTTTGAAAACAATAGAAGACGTAGCGTCGGTGAAGAATGCATCTAACTTCATGTATGTTTGAGAAGCCAATCAAATTCCTTTAGTAAGTAGCGTATACGTAAATAATATGTAGTGTATGATTGATATGTGGAAAAAATTTGTATATCATATTTTCATGAATTTCAACGATAATATTTTTGTTCATAATAGGAAATAATTGCATATTCATTCATTATATCATGTGCTATGTCCTTTTTAATGAAGCAAAAAAAGTATTGCTTATAAAAATTGTGGGGCCCGGACTTTCAATATGTACATACCTGTTTGGAAACAAACGAAGATCAACTTTTTAGCGGAGTAGTGGGAATGTACACAAAATATTGTCAGACGCCACTACCTGCAAAACGTAAGTAATGTTAACATGTACAATTTTTTCTCCGTATTTCCCATGTAATTCGCATTGCATAATTCCATAATTGTACCTCGTGTGTTTTTATTTTTACAGATGGATCACGAAGTATTAAAAAATTTACAAGTCCTGGCGATACAGGCAACAGGGGAGTTGCCAGATTATGAATTTGCGACCGGCGATCAGTCGGCGTCCGAGCAGCTCCCGCAGTCAGCGGATTCCCGGATGCTCTTATACTTGTCCCGGCCAATTTTCATAGATTTCTCGTTATGATTAATTCAAACTGAAAGCTGAATAAATAATCCTTGGCATATTCCAGTATCGTAATCATATGCCGAAGTGTATAGTAAAAATTATTAGATATGACATGAATTACCGATGCATCAGTTTACACGATCCATATAAGATCATTTTTTTTTATTGAGACTACTCTCATAACGAAGGATGAACGTCGATATGCAGGATAAATCAAAAATTTCTCTGAAAAGGATCTTTTCCGTATAATCCATACAGCTTGGACTCAAAATTGATCACAATATGATATTATTGTGCATTAGGAAAATAGAGCATTGCAGATCATTCATAGATCATCGATGCAAGTCTGATCACTGTAAGCGAAAGATCAATGTGGATCAGTTTTGGATCCATCCAGCAAACTGAATTTATCCTTCGTAAATCTGAGCGTAATCTGCCATGAAATGCGTGATTAAAAACTACATAGTTTAACCACATTTAACAACTTTTACTGTAGACATTCAGTGGTAATGTTATAATTATTATTTCAATTCTCAGATTCCTTGTCGTAGTCCATTCCTTTTCCTGACTACCAGCGTACACTGCCATCATATTCCTAGGACTCCTCGTCTCCTGAACACGCTTTTCCCAAGAAATAGGTATTCCATCGGCGCATTCATAATACGCTGCATTGACAATAAAATATCTTACTGTATTGTTTGGACATAAATCTTGGTAAATAATATTTCTTGAAACTTTATTGCAAATATCTGTAGACTTTTAATATTAACATTAATTGTAAAATCAGGCTGGAGAAGCACAGAAGGTATTCGATACTGACATAGGATGGGATCTGAGAGAGAATAGATACGCGTAAAGCTTTTATTGCCCACACCAAGTTGCGTATTAGTTGTAGGTGACAGATTTCGGGTTTACCTAGTAAGAAAGATCTGTATTATATCCTACAGGGAATATAAATTGTTAAGGAATATGCTTTATAAATATGAAAAATCTTCAATTGCATTACAGTTTTATTGCGATTCGTCAACAGGATGTAGCACGAATCCCTACAGATCAATGAAAGAAAGGCGAGATCATAATAACCTACGTAAAATATCACAGAAGTATCTGTATACGTCATAGGGCATTACCATAGGACATTGCAGTTTTCAATCAGTGCTTGACTTTTCCATTGAGAACCTCTGTTCTCAGCGAGTGGCATCCTATAGGCATGTCTTCAGCTGACGTCATCTTGTGCGAAGCCACAGAGAAACAAAAGCGACGGAAGAAAACTCAGAGTTCGTAGATGCCCACGTTTCTCTTGACGCCTCGCTCTGATTTGTCAACTTTGACCTGCTCCCATTTAAAAACTATGACCTTCCGGACAAAACGAAGGTCATTTTCGTAATCAGTGAAGCCTCCCGAACAACACCTTACCCACCGGTCACGTAATTTCAGAACACTCTGTATACCTAAAAGTGTTCTTCATTACAAAGCAAGCTGGTGGTCAAAGCGGTGCGTGCCAATGTCAAATAAGCTGGGTCCACCACATTTGATTTTTTCAACCATTTGATTTTACAATGTTTTGTAAACAAAGAAATTGGAATTTGCGGAAGGTGGCCCCTGCGAGCGCCAATACGTTACGGTATTGGAGAAAAGCTCTGTAAAGAATCGGCGGCCCTGTATCGTGCAGAAAGGGCAGATGAATTGATGCAACCGGGAGATACTGAGCCTCCTCACCTGCACAAGTCATCGGCATTACATAATGCAAAACATGAATTCATCGCCAAATAGTACCTCCATAAGGACCCCGTTCGAGCGTTGGAGATAATGCAACTAAACTCCATGGCCAATGTTATACACAATATCGGCCTAAACCCATTTCAAATTCATTATTGGACAAATCATCAATTACACATATACCGGGTATACTCCCGGAAAGAAAAAGCTTGCGTGTGCCTTGACGCTACCGGTCAAATCGTTAAGCCGATCATACGATGTAATGGGACAAAATCGATAATACATATTTCTGTACATCGCAGTCATCAATCACAATGGCCAATTTTCGGTAGCGCAGACTATTAGCGAACGACATGATGTCCAAACTATTATGACGTGGTTAACCGAATGGGAAAAATTTGGAGCGCTTACTTCGAAAGAGGTTGTTGGCGATTCCTCGAAGGCTCTGCTAGGTGCAGCGATAAGGGCATTTACAGGCTAAACATCTGTTGAACAGTATGCTAACGCTTGTGACAGCGCGACGTTGCCAGCATGCTATGTGCGAATTGATGTCGCACATTTTATAAAGATGTACGCCGGAATTTTAAAATCTTCTTTGAATTGCTTCCGCGTTTTTTATCTCGCCGTTCTTGGCCAGTTAATACTGAGCCGAACGATGAATAATGCTACGAAGTTACTAAAATCCTTCCTCATAGTTTCGCTCTCAGAAACGGAAAGTGTTTTACCAAGTGGAGAGCGCACGCAATGCGAAGTTCACAAACATGAAATAAAAGAATTATTGGATCCAAGCGTTGTAGCTATTGAAGAGGAGAGATCGATGTCTATTAAAGAAGAAATTACCGAGAGCATCTTCGATAGTAGCAAAGGTAGCACTAGTAAGTGGTGGAATTGGGCGAAAGAAGTCGAAGACGTCGCAAGAAATATTGTGATTAACGAACAAGGCGATCGCGTTAACGCGCATTAAATGCCGAGTCTAGCAAGCCGTTTACTCGACGATTTGCGCTGGTTCCCTCTATGGTCGTCCATTTGTCGCGATCGATTTGGCTATGGTACGGTTCCGGCTTCTAGTGCGTCTGTCGAAAGTGAATTTAATTACATTAAGTCGCACGTTTTAAAGAATTGTCCGAAGCCGATGCGAGTGGACTCGTTCATTGAAAAGCACGTGAGAAATCTCACAGGACACTTAAAAATCGTTGCTGCTACGAAGGCTGCTAACGAAGGCTCCGATTCTTCTGCAAGCAATATATCAAATGAGGAAATCGGAATCCAAGAAAACGAATATTCGTTGTCAGAATTACCAGCAAATGACGTTTCTACCCGTGAACTCTCGCCGACAGCTTGGGGCATTTCGATAGACGTAAGTCCGGGACAGTTTCAAGTCGCCGAAGACACGGCAATGAATGACTCTGAGCATTTTCACAAATATGGTCATACCAAATATTCGATTGAATGTTCGACACCGATGGAAGCGGCTCCAGAATTGCTGAAAAAAAAACGGTCCGAAGTCTGGAAACGCCCGATCATCTATGGAACGATTTTCTGAGCAAATCGGTGTAAAGAATTCACAAGCAATGTTGAATGATCCACTCGTCGGTCTTGCAGTAGATTCGCCCCAAGCATCAAAACGCGAGGATGACGCTCAAACCTGTGTTCTATGTGTAGTGGATTTTCCACAGTGTCAGTCTGTCGACAGGTCGAAAAATCTTTGTGCGGAATGCATGTCGATCGAGAGCGTAGAAAAGATTTTATCCGCAAGAGAAGTCGAGAATTGGAGAGGTTTGGCGTCGAATGAAGTCAGAAAACGCTCGAAATATTTAACAAGAAATTACGCTACCTTCGACGCGATTTCCCATGATAAATTGAGCAAAATCCCAATCATGCGTAATGCTAACAGTTTAAAATTACAGGTATTGCATTTATGTTTCTTTAATCGTTTGTACTTCGAGTTTTTCACTTAAGACAGTTCTGTCGCGGACGCAATTTCAACTCGCGTAGTTCACATTTTTTTTTAAATACAGATACAAGATCCTTTTTTTGTTCAGATGAAGTCTGAAGATCATTTATCGATTTAAAAAAAGCGAAATTAAATACGGAAAACTGAGTTTTTAACGCAATGTTTATGGCAAAATTTGAAATTAGTATCTATGAATAATAAATTTGTACACTTAGATCAAACTTTCAGAGAACGAAAAAATGGCACGCATTCATAAAACAATTTTAATTACATAAATGTTATCAGAGTTTATGATTCCGGCGTACCAACAGAACTACCTTCAATTATACGATATAGTATATAACATTTTCTTGTTTTCTTACAATATTTAGGCTACTAAGTTCGGCACTATCAATAATTTCTTTTCAAACACGTGCGGCTTCGTCAGTGTGATGCAGGTGTTATTAGTAGCCGCGTGTGACAAACCCTACATCAGCGAAGTTGTGAACGCACAGATGACGGAAAATCCGTTGTTCCATTTAATTTTCTATATAATGAGCAAAGGACTGACGGCTCACGCATATCGGCTAAGAGCGAAGATGTTAAGAGATTTATTCCAAGTAGACAATAGTCGCTCTACTAAGACAGACTTTTACGTAAACTGCGAAGTGAACGTCAGTTATCTGGTGACAATGTTATTTGCCGGTATACCAAGCATCGAGGAGGAATCCATCTGCAATAAGGGTTGTGTGCCTCGAACGAAGTACATACGTGTTCCAAATATTAAGAAGGCAACATTGACGGAAAGCAGCTTTTCAGATGTTTTAAATAATCATGTTGCCCTGAAAGGACTACGCAGATGTTCCGCTAAAAATTGCAGTGGAATGGAGACGACCTTTTCAAAATCTGGTAATTCCCCTTAGTATTATAATGAGGCCACATTGATATATTTACCAGATATACAATAACTTCACTAAATTACAAGTTAACAAGAAAACAAGCCTCTACCTAAACTCTACCATAATACAACTCTACCAGAGGACAACTTTATCGTATTTCATACCAGTTCAAAACTCTAGTAAATCAAACAGTGGCCTATGACTCTATCGTGCTATACGTTGTTATGCCGTTATGAGTTCTTTAGGATCACAAATAAATAGTTGCACCGATTTGGAATTATATAAAGAACGATTACAGTTTACTGAAGTTGGTATAATGTAGATTCGAAGATAACACAAATCTAATGGTAGTAGGCACAATGATACTAATTATTCACGATAGTGGAATACGCTCCAGGACTTCACTCTTAGCTAGGAATTTTGCGAGTGACCGCTGTGGCTCATAAGGTGTCTCTCATGTCTCTTATCCTAAAGCCTTATTCGTAGGGTCAGCATTCACCTAATGCTAACTTTGCGTCTGGAGATTAACTATAGTGCGAATCTTATCATGGGACGTTACAATCCTCCCCTTAAATTTGAAAATTATTCTTTTAAATTAATGAATTTTCAATATCTTGAAATTCGTAAAGAAGAATCATCCTGGCGGATGATCTGCGTTTTGTTGGTCTCATAGGACTTACAAGTCTTGAGGTATGCCTCGTCACTAGGCGTGTATAACAGTTTTTCATCGTTTGTTATAATGTGGTATAATGTGGCGCAGTGATATAAAGAAATGTGTTTTCCTTCACTAATTGAGGTCCGGGTATGATTCTATAAGCTTCATAGTTATTTAACTCTAGTATGGAGATATTCAACTTATACACTAACTTATGTCTAATAACGCCAATGGTTATATCGCTTATTTCTAAGTATCTGAAGTAGTTGTCTTCACTGACTGGAATGGGGAGTTCGTGTGGACCTCTGTTGCGTTTTATCTTCTAAAATGGACATTAACGATTCGGGAGACACAATTCTAGGGTCAATCTGTCCGCTTTTTGCTAAAACCAAGGCATTTAATAGTATTTCGGCATTCCTATTATATTCGGCAATCGCAACCTCGGTCTCTAAACATGCTTCCGTGATAAGATTCTCGTTTTCTAGTTTATTTTCACGTTCTAGTACCCGATCGAGATTCGTTTGCGTGATCCTGAAATTCTCATTTAATTGAGCTAATTTTTTAGTGTAGTCTTCAAAGAGGTCATCTGTACGTTTCAATGACAATTTTAGGATATGAGTTTGATTTTGAGAAAGTTCTGACATCCTCTTATTGTCTTCGTGAATTTTGTCTATTTCTGCATTATAATAAGTCGCATCGCTGTCATTCATTGTTCCAAACAGTATTTTACTGATTTCTCACACGAAATCGAAGATCACACGTTTGAGTCTAGCCGCTCTTAATCCTAACGTCAAAAAGAATCTTAATCTATCCTCATGAACCAGTAGAAATTGATTATACAAGTTCGCTATGAGATACTTGGTGGTACAGTTTTTGCAGATGATTTCGAGTGTCTTTATTCCCTTGTTAATCTGTGTTTCCTGTTTTGGCAAGTCGTCTAGGTCCAGGTAGGAAATTAGTTTCCAGGTCTCATGACAGAATCTCACAGTCCCTCGATTCTCCAAAAAGAGGCTGGGTAGTACTTCGAATCCTTGGATACTGAAGTCTTCAGCCTGTACTATCAGCAGATTAGCAACTATCCTGTAACATGTTTACATTGGCGTATTTCAATCTATTGGCGTGAACTACTATAAATTTGTCCTTTTTACGTAATTTATAAGTGACATCTGAGATCTTCTCTACGACCTTGTATGGTCCTTCGAATGGCAGATTCAAAGCATTGGTTCGGTCATTTGCATTGCTTTCTTTCTTGAACCATGTGAAATCGCCTGGCTTAAAAGTCTGTGGATTAGCATATCTGTCGTATCTGTCTTTCGCCTTCTGTTTACTTTGTGACAACAAATCTTTTGCCTCTCTAGTTAATTTTTCAATCTGGTTCTTTAATTCTGCCAGATACTCGTCATACTGTTTGTCGCTGTCCAATGATTTAAGGCTAGAAACGTTCCTTGCGGTTTGTCAAAAAACTAACTCGTACGGTGTAAGACCCGTGCTCTCGTGTTTTGATGTGTTAAAGTACAACATGGCTAGGTGAATTTTGTCATCTCAATCATCTAGATTTTTATTAGAGAAGTGTCTTAAATAATCCTTCATGTGCCGTTACTTTCAGGATGAAAGCTGGTAGTTAGTATGTGCCGGATTCCAAATTGTTTTTCAAAACTTTTCATCATGTCACTAGTGAAGTTACTTCCCCTATCCGTGAGGATATTCTTGGGAAGTCCAAAGTAACTTATATAATGTTTCAAAAAATTTGCAACGACAGTCTGGGTTCTAAAGTCTTTCAATGGAATTGCTAGGAAGTATTTTGTCAAACCGTCTTGTATCGTAAGAGCGTATTGATTCCTATTCTTTGTTATTGGGAAAGGTCCGCAAATGTCCATGCTAATCTTTTCGTTGAATTTAGTGGATGTGTCAGTGATGACAAGCGGCATCCTGGTAGGTCTTCTATTAGCCTTGTTTCTCTGGCAGACCATGCATTCTTTTACATATTTCTCGACATCTCTTGTCAAGTTCTTCCAAAAGTAATTTTGACTGATTCGATAATATGTCTTCTTTATACCTCCATGACCTCCAGTGACCGAATCATGATTTTCTTTTTAAATCAATTTCTTCTCCTCTGCAGATGGTATCTTTCTGCGCTTTTCATGAAGATACACTGTGGTGTTACTTCGGCAGAATTCTTCTCTCCAAATTTTTATAATTTCGCGGCTTTAGAGTACACTGAGTTTGACACATGCATCGTAATCCACATGGATCTCCTGAAATTCTTCAGCAACACTGGGATACTTTAACTCGGTGATCTTCTGCCTTATGCTTTTGATGTTTTCATCGTCCGCCAGTGCTATCGTGACGTGGAACTACTCTTCTTGGTCTTCATCAGAATAGACTAATAGTGTATCCTGAACGTTCTCACGTACGAAGGATACGTCTACACTTCCTTCCGGAATGTGTTCGTTCGTCATGAACAATTGTTTTGCAATCTTTACACAACGTGATTCCTCTTGCACTGAGGAGTTGGCAGAGTCCTTCTGGCAACTCGCAATGCTTATTCTAGTTCTTTGACAACTGTCTGCTCATATCGCGGGACCAGCAACTTCCTCGTGGTGGTCTGGGACATCTTCTAATGCTGAGCTGTCAGCAGCGAATGCTGAGGGGGCAGCAATTTCTTTTTGGTCATTTATGATTTCTTCTAATGCTGAGCCGTCAACAGCGAATGCTGAGGGGGCAGCAATTTGTTCTTGGTCATCTGTGACTTCTTCTAATGCTGAGCCGTCTACAGCGAATGTTGAGGGGGCAGCAACATCTTCGGTCAAGAGATCAGCATCTTCCTCTATAAGGGCGTCGGCATTCATTCGCCGTGTAATAAATACTGGGTTACGCGATAATGCGTCGGCATTTGTATTTAGGCTTCCCTTTTTGTAGACTATTTCGTACTCGAATTCGCTCAACGTGATTATCCATCTAATCAGTTGTGACGATGGATCTTTGTGTTTAAAGAACCATCTCAATGGTTCGTGGTCTGTAACTATAGTAAATCGTTTTCCGTACAAATAAGGACGGAAATGTTTCGAACACCAAACAACAGCCAATAATTCTTTCTCAATTGTACTGTAGTTACGTTCAGCGTTGTTTAACGTCCTACTAGCATATGAAATGGGATTATCCTTTCCGATAGGCCCCTGTGATATGATTCCATCTATTGCCTCGTTGGATGCATCCGTTGCCAGGATGAATTCTTTGGAAAAATCTGGGTACTGGAGTACCGGCTCTTTGCACAGTTCACCTTTTAACATTTCAAATGCCGTTTCTTGTTCTATTCCGAAGTCGAATGGTGTATCCTTCTTTGCCAATTTGTTCAACAGTTTAGCAATTTTACTAAAATCCTTGATAAAGCGACGGTAGTATCCAACTAGTCTTAGGAACTATTTGATATTTCTTGGATTTTTTGGTGTTGGGAATTCTTTTACGGCCTTGCATTTGTCAGGGTTGGGTCGGACCCCGTCTTCTGTAATAATATGCCCTAGGTATTGCAACTCTGGTTTTAGACATTCACATTTGTCGGGTTGCAGTCGTAAACCTTTATCACATAATCTTTGAAGAAACACTTGTAGTGTTTTATTATGTTCTTTCAATATATGGGCGTAGATTACTACGTCGTCTAAATAAACGAAATATGTATTTCCTATTAATCCGTTCAGAGCCCTATCCATCATCTGCTGAAACATAGCCGGCGCATTTTTTAAACCAAACGGCATACGTAACAATTCGAAATAGCCACGTGGCGTGGAAAAGGCGGTTTTTTCTTGGTGTTTCTTTTTCATAGGAATTTGTTGGAAACCGTGTGCTAAGTCAAAGGCGCTGAAATATCTTGCGTGACCTAGCTGGTCTAAAATCTCTTCTATGTTTGGTAATGGATAGGCGTCTTGTCTCGTTTTCTCGTTCAGTCTTCTATAATCTATCACAATTCTCCATTTCTGCTTTCCCGCTGCATCTATTTTCTTAAGTACTACCATAAAGGTGCGTTGTAGGACGAATCCGAGTCCTGGATAACTTTCTTTTCTCTCATTTCATCAACTTGTCTGTTAATTTCCTCCTGATGGGATGGTGGATACCGGTATTGTTTGACATTGATAGGAATATCGTCCGTAGTCTCTATAGAGTGGCATGGTGAGCCAATGCATGGTAATGCATCCCCTGGTAGATGATAAACGTCTTGAAAGTTATCGATGATATTCCACAATTCTTCCTTTTCCTTCGGGTCTAAAATGTGATTAAATCTTGAGTTTTCCTTTAGCAATTTTGACCTATCGATAGAATACTTAGGTTTTCCGAGCATGGACTATTGAACATTCAATACCTTGCGGTTTTCGATGCGTTTAAACATGATTTTTTTGTCTTTCATGTAGATTTCAACATTCTCCATACTGAGAAACGGTCTCCTTGCAATTCCATTTTCTTCTAACGGAAAGTCATCTGGTACTATGACAAATATATGTTCTTCGCCAGTTAGATTGATTTTACATTCTCGATCGCACTTAACAGGTATTTCATTAATTCCGGTGATTTGACTTAATTTTTCACGAACGGGTATGCCACGTGTGCACCTTGATTTGATTAGGTTTATGGACCCTCCCGTATCAGCTAGAAGTGTATATTCTTTTCGTCCGATTCGACTCTCCATTGAGATTCCGAAGGTTGCTCCTGGGTTTCGTCTGTTGTCCGACAATCTATAGACTTTACTATAGACTAGACTTACTATAGACTAACGGCGATGTCGCTAATTTGTTTAACATTCTGAGATATGGGAGGTTTTCCGATTCTTGGATTACCAAAGTTATTGCGAAATATATGTTGCGATGTACGCTCTTCCTTTTCAACCTCTAAAGCATGATTCTGTGCTTCATTCAGTGTTTTCGGGTTGCAAGCTTTTACAAAAAGTTTGATTTCTGCATTTAATCCACGAATATATTGTACGAGGCCCTGTCTTTCTTTGTTCTTATAATTGTATTTCTTATGTTCGGCGGAGATATTCGCGTCATTAGCTATGGCTCTCCGAATATTCTGTTGAACTTCACAAAATTTTTTATTATACGCAAGCACAGAGTCTTTTCCTTGTCTGCAATGTGTACGTTCTAACAGGCACATATCATACGATTTGCTGTCTCCGAAGTTCATTCTTAGAGCATTAATAAGATCATCTAAATTTCTTAAGTCATACCCGTCGATGGAACGTCGTGCGTTTCCGATAACTTTCTGTGCCATGACTAGCCTTACGAACCTGACATGATAATCGCTTGAAATTTCTTTGATTGAGCTCTTGATTTCAAATATGAATGTTTCGAGAGATATATTTGATCCACTAAATTCTGTGATCAGTTTTAAATCACTTTCTAAATCTTTTGACGTGTATCTTCTCCTAGCAGAATTCTCTGAATGTGTTGCCGTGGACTCATTGTCACTCGCTTCTTCTTCTTGATGTGCTTCGACAGTTATATTAGATATTGTAGCGTTTTTATTTTCTAATGCGTCTAATATTTATGCTATATGTTCAAGTTGGATGCGAATGGTTTGAATTAGTGCACTGTTTTCGTCAGAAATTTTTAGATTCTTTAAAATTTCCGTTATTGACTCGTCAGTTGAATGATCTGACAAGGAATCGCAATTTTGGTTTGTAGTTCGGTACGTAGAAAACGTATTGTCTAACGACATGAGAAAAGAAATTTCTCACTCACCCGAACAAAGTGCTGAAGGCCTTCATATTCGTTCTTATATTCCGATGTCGATGATCCTCCACCGCTGTCACCAATTTTGTTATGCCATTATGAGTTCTTTAGGATCACAAATAAATAGTTGCACCGATTCGGAATTGTATAAAGAACGATTATAGTTTATATTGAAGTTGGTATAATGAATATGTGTTAAAGAGTTTTTGTGCGATCTAGTTACTGGCGATGAATCTTGGATTTATTATAAGAATGATACACGTCATGCCTTTTGGTTGCCCCGAGAAGAAAACCCACCAACTCAACCGAAGGAGAGTCAAAAGCCTCGCAGAAAGGTTCTGCTTTGTTGTTTTTGGGATTCGCAAGGCATGCTATTTTATGAATTATTACACAATGAGATACTAAACGCTGAAAGATATGCAACTCAGCTCAGTGAACTAGCTACTGCTATTAAGAAAAAACGACGTAGACGAGTCAATGTCGTTTTACTCCATGATAACGCTTGCCCTCACGTCGCATCTACCACTCGCCAACAGCTAGAAAACTTAGGCTGGCAGACGATACCTCATCCACCATATCCTCCAGACATCGCTCTATCAGATTATCTATCAGATTATCATTTATTTAGAGCTCTGAAAAACCATTTGCGGGATAAACAATTTGATAATTTCTCTGATGTGAAATCGCACTTGGACAACTTTTTCAATTCGTGGCCACCAGACTTCTAGGCGAAAGGGATCCAAACTTTGCCCAGTCGTTGGCAACAGGTCTTAGATAATTATAGAGATTATATCGTTGACTGAGCTTTTCATATGATAAAAATAATAAAATATGTAAAACATAAACCAAGTGTCTCATTACTTTCATGCCAACCCAATATTTTCATTCACAGGTCCATTTGTATTTATTAAAATTGAAGATATGCAAAACAAAGAGCTGTCCACGATTCCATCGCAATCTTGTGATCCGATGGACAAAGGGAAATCGTTCGAGCTGTTGGGTGTCATCGATCTGAAATCACCAATGAAGTATACGTGTTTATGAGGTAACAAATGCCAAAAAATGGAAAAATTACCAATGGGCCATTATACGGCAGTATGTTTGCAACCTCCGACCACGTGGATGGAATACGATGATCAAGGCGAGAAAGTGAAAAAACTGTCGAAGCGTTACCAGGGTTATCCTGCACTTTTAATTTATGCTAAGAAAAATGAGCCTGTGAAAGCGTGATCGGCATATCCGCCAACAATAAATGTTACGTATACGGTGTGTGCAATTAAAAGGACTTTAACATCATTGCCCATCTAGTCTTATAGTTTCTTTACCAATTTATGATACATATCGCATTGGGTCTTAATACTATCCTTAATCCAAATATAGGAACTCTTCATTTGTTTATAAAATATATATTAATTATAACTTTAAGGCACCTATATCATATTCCCACACAAAACATTAATTAAAAAACATAATGAAACACAAAAAAAACAGAATTACAATAATATATAATTACAGTTTCTTATTTTCATGTGGGAAATGTCCAAGACGAGGACACACTTTGTCCTGGGATGAAAAAATCTCATATAAACTAAATAGAAATATCAATTTCAGCAATAAAATTCCTTATAGGTTTAATAGATTTGAAGTCTATGGTACTCAAAAAACTTTTGACGTACGAAGGATACCATTTCTAATTCTGAGTTGGGATATCAGATTCGTTCTTTCCTTATTGAAGCGAGGGCATTGTAAAAATATGTGATTAGCCGTTTATTCTGCAGTGTCGCAAGGGCACATAACTGATAATATGATATTAAAACGTTTAAAACTTGATCTCGGGGAATTATAGTTACTTCTTGGACGGTTAATAGACACTATATTTTTTTCTACTCAGATTAGATTCAATGAGGCTTCCAGAGAAACCTGAAGGCCGCCATTGGCATGCCAAGCTGATTATAACGACTGGTAAAATGGTCTTAGCTTTACAAAGTAAATATATTTTTCAAAATCGAGATATGACAAAGGACCTTGCATGATCATTAAATATTAAAAATGTGTTTTAGGGATCTCTTGCAACGTTTATTAATATTTTCATATTTTCATTAAAAAGCCAAATTTTATTCACCAATGGAATATGAATATTTTGGGAACCATTAAACCTACAGATACGTGACTAGTCTCAAAATTCATCTTGAATTAAAGGCTATCAAAGCATGTTAAGAGAACATTTACAGCTGCACCCCCTTGCCGGAAACCACCCCCCATACAGGAGAATGCATAATTACCCATCAATATCTCGGAACTAGAGTGGCCGATTCCATCGTTTCTAATCTTATTCGAGACTCTTAAATGAGCCTTCAATTTTAGTATTTATTTTTTTTTTTCTTTTAATGATGTGGTCAATACCAATTTGTGGCGGTGCCATTTTGATTTCAAGCTAGCAGCACAAGTTTTTTTAAAAAAAAACAGGAGCATTAAATTCGGAAATGAGCCCTTAAGGGGGAATGGTACAGCTCGACGAACTCTGAATTGACGGTGCTGCCGCGTGGCGGCCAACTGTGGAAATAAGCGTGCCCCGTGTACGGTGCTGCCTCGTTCCTATGAGGTGAATTCTCCGTTCCTAAGAGGTGAAATGAAAAAAATGGTTCAGACAAACGTTGTTCATGACTGAAGGTACGTACTGATCTCCCATTGCATTTACTTCTGTGCATAGCTGTTCTTTCTTATCTCCATTAGTAAGATTATTACGTAAATTACATTTCTGATATAATATCACTTCAATAGCTCATGGATATTGAGAGTGTTATTACGTATAGTCTCGCACTGAGCCAATTCGTAATAATCATACTTTGTCAATAAGCTGCCATACGCCCGCTTGTATATATTGAATAGTGTATATTGGAAAATATCTTTCTATTTTTTCAGAATGCAAAGCAGAGAATAGTCCGGCGCAACCGGGTGAGCCAGTAATCGTGGTTAGTACATTAAATTATACCTGTATTTACATATGCTTTATTACGTAGGGCCGTTTGACAACGTAGCTGTGATTTCTTTTCCAGACGCCAGTAGGTCTTGGAGGGGCTGCACCCGTGTTCATGGCTCAATATGGGATGGTTAGTATAATAATAGTACATTATGATACAAGTGCGGAAAGTTGATGATTTCTGACGAGTGTGACGTTGGCAAATGCCAACAAGTACACGAGTCTCACGAGTAGGAATCACCAACCTGCACTGTACCATATACTATTTTTTGCAACGCTGTACGGAAAGTATACAGTTTGTGCACTAAAAAACAAATACGATATTCCATGCGGCAATGTTATGATTCCCGCACACTCTCAACTCATCAAGAGTGGACCATTTTGTGCTTGTTTTTTGGTGTACAAATTGTGTACTTTCCGTACAGTGTTGCAAAAATTAATATAACGCTGAAAGATTGCTCGTTTGCTGCATGAAATCAGCATCTCCATATACATATATATAATAATTTTCATTATGATTACTTTCAGCAGCAGTGGGGACCAAATACTCCGCCCGGGGTTAGTATTTATTATTATAGAAATCTTTGTTCGCGTGTTTTGTTTAGTAGAAAAAAATATTTGTGTAAATCTATATTTTTGTTTTCAGTATGTACTGCCTGCTCCATTTTATGGGCCACCGCCCGGACAGTACGGGCCTCGCCCGGCCAGTAAGGGCCACCGCCCGGCCAGTAAGGGCCACCGCCCGGCCAGTAAGGGCCACCGCCCGGCCAGTAAGGGCCACCGCCCGGCCAGTACGGGCCACAAATGTATGCCCCCCAACCCCAAGCAGCAGCGGAGCCGTAGGGCGCCAAGGCGTATTCGGTAAGTTTTGAAAAGTGTTGTGGGCACCGTTGTTGCTATTAGGAGTTGTAAAACAATTCGTAATAAAATAATGAAAAAATAATAATGTTTCATGTAATTATTCCTTCCCCATCTCCTTATTCCCCTCTTCGTTCCCCTCTTCGCAATCGGTCCCGCGGAACTGTAGTTTGTGAAGGAGACTCGTAGACTTATAATTTCCGCAGTTAGGTGACATGCTTGGCCAAGGAAAATTCTATGAGCTAGGTCGCTGGGGTAGTGGTAAATAGCCTGCTTGGTAGTCACAAGGCTGTGGGTTCGATCCTCCTTTTCTTATATAATTTTTTTTTTAGTTATTACGAGTAGTTACTGAACTTTATTAATAAATTTTATAAAAACTATTAAAAATAAGAAACTGACATAATGTTTTTAATGTGAAATTCCGTTTTTTTTACATTTTAACTCTTCAAAAACTCCTAGTTTTACTAACAATCATTCATTATTTAATGTTTTCTGATATTAGTTATCAATAGCACATCATTTTCGACAAATATCATTTCCATAGTGAAATTATAAGTTTTGTAAGGGATTTATCTTACGAAAATTACCTTCGAGTGAAGAATTTACGGAATGAATACGGAACGATTTCTACCTGAACGCACGTAATATCCATTAAATGTATTACAACACTCGAGCAGGCAGCGTAGCTCACTCGGTAAAACGGGTTCCGGTTCGTTAGTTCGAGTCTCACTTTTCGCTTTTTTAAAATCTAATTCGCATACTTATATCATTTAAATATAAAAATCACCAAATCTATGTCAATTCATAGATATATAATTACAATCTTCAATGAAAATCGCTCGTTTTATTGTAAATATCAATGTTCAATTACCAGTAGTTATAACAAACAAGATTTTTAGGACGGAAATATAAAGTAGTGGGTTATTGTAAATTATTTTATTGCAACATTTTACAAATGAGGTGTCGTGTTACACGAGCCACAGTAATAGGCGTCGTAAAATAAGAGAAACAGAAATTTTAATGTGTATGTATGTACATACAAGATAGTCATGCTTCGATATAACATTTATTTCATATTAGTTTCGACGCATAGGCGCATTTCATATTCCATTTAAAAAATTGAGCATTTTATCAATGGGATATTTAATAAAAAATAGCTATACGCAACAATAAAACAGTAAGTATTATTACGTTCTCGCACTGCACATAATAGGCTACCCTGCAGGGGCCCCGATAAGTACGGTCATATAGTCGATTATCCGTTCAGTCTGTTCTCTACGTTTCCTCTATAGCGCATACGAGCGGTCGTAGCGGCAAACGAATCAAGTTTTAGGCAAGGAAAATCTGTGTATTAACACTTCAATATGTTAATACCCAAAAATCTCGGAAATGGCTGTATAATATCAATTCCCATTGAAATGGTATTAAGCTTATACATGTAGAACTTTCCCTGCGTGGCCCTTTTTTCGATTTTCATCCGTGGTTCTGTGCAATAGTGCGATAAGTGTGAGACAGGCTACGGCAAAGGTATCGTTGGGTCGCCATGACAGGTCCGTAGGCTGTCAGTCTCAATTTTCACCTAGATTTTATATGTCCTGAGCAATAAATAAAAAATCCGGCTCCGCAGGGAAAGTTACTTTATCGGAAGGCTTCAGGTATGTGTCATGAATTTATTCATAGTGCTTTCTGTACAGAGATTTTTGGGTGCGAAGTTTCCTCGCTTCGAGCTCTCGTACGTGTGACACACGCATACATAGAATTTTCTGTACCATTCCCCCTTAATTATGACCTAGATTTTACGTCATTTTTCTCATGTGGCGCTTCCAGCTTGATTGACATCACTTTGTGTACGTCACAAATGAGAGAGGGAATAAGGAGGGATCTAAGGATTTCGGATCCGTCTAATACTTTCTTGAGTTTTTGTGTGACATAAGGAATCGTTATTCCTTGTTACGGGAATTAGAGACCGTTGTTAGATTTTAGTATTATTCACGCGTTCTAGGGGTAGAGGAAACGTTATTCCCATGTGCGTGTGTTTTTCGGAACCGTTGTTCCGCCGATATTGTTATTATTCTGCGTTTTATAAATTATCTGGGAACAGTTGTTCTTTAACGTGTTCCATTAATCGCCAATTCTTATTATATTCTTTTTTAATTTTCTTGTGTTCAATAAATCGGACCCGTCTGTGAGTTTCGTATATTTAAATGAAACTTCAGAACTAACTGATTTCAGAAAGCCCTTTTCTTTTGTGTTGTCGAGTGGTGATTCTAAATTTCAGATTTAGTTATTGCCTCCCAGACTCAGGACCCCACCGCAGAAGAGCTGGCCAGGGTATCCTCTGGGGACAGCGGTGTACCTCTTGGTATGCCTGGCGCTCAGTAACTTAATAGTTTCAATAATTATTTTCAGCGGTACGTATTATTTGTGCGTCATCGTAAAACGTGTAGTCACAGTACATATAGAACATCAAAAACGTCACGCGGGAATATCTCGCGCTCTGATTCGAGTTCCAGGAAGCCAATAGATCCCACATGCTATCCTTTGTCTGCGTTGCTTCGATGGTTGCCAGCAGTTGCAAGAAATCGCTATGACTGAACGTACGTACTGATCTTCCATTTTATTTACTTCTGTTCATAGCTGTTATTTCTCGTCTGCATTAGTGAAATTATTGCGTAAATTACATTTCTTTGTTATATAAATATTGAGACTCTTATTACGTGTAGTCTCGCACTAAACCGAGTAATCATAATCCCACATTTTCAATCAGTTATAATACTCGTCATAACCGCGCCATGGCTGCGATTCAAATACATAGTATATACTAAAAGCTTCCTATCTCTTTATTCAGAATATAAAGGAGATTATACTGGCGCGCCGCCAATGCCTGACGTTAATCTTTATAAGTGATAGTATACTTTATGCTAATTTCTAGTAGCAAACAAATAATAATTATCATTACTTGCAGTAACAACAGCAACCAATCATCACGGTTGGTATATTACAATATACTTGTATATACTGTGACGTTAAAATACGTGTCACAAAAGTCCCGAATGAAGAACTAGCGTGTTTCAATTACGGGACGCATTACCGTCCCTCGGGAGAGTCTCGAAAGGTACCGGCCAAGAACTCCAAGGTCCAAGATTGTATAACACTAGCATAAGACTAATT
>JARQTI010000473.1:972-39848 GCA_030142655.1 Trachelus tabidus
TCTCAAACATTTTTTACGAAAACTCCCTGTTTTCGAGATATTCCACTGTCTAAGTTAAAATGGGACACCCTGTATAAGAAGTAAAGTAAATGGGTATATAACCCTATGCAAATTATCTAACAAAATATGGTACTACAAATGTTAAGCAAACAAAAGAATGGGAGCTCTGCCTAGTGGACTTGTTCATTTTAGTAGCATTGTGCAAGTTTGTTCTTACATACTCAATCCTACGTTTTGGTAGAATGAAAAAATTCCCATTGATTCTTTACTCTTTAAACATCAGTCCTATCATGTAAGACCAATGAGGTAGATCATTGAGATTTTGAGCTTATTTTGGAATTATTAAAATTTCAAATCCAAGCGAGATTTAACGACTGAAATAGATTCTTGGCTGTTTTCATTTTAACAACCTTCTTCGATTAAAAGCAGGAAAGTCAGAATAACAATTCTCAAATGACAAAAAATAATACCAACTAAGTCCTACATAGGTTATAGACTGGTAAAATCTTATTTTGAGTATCTTAATAATGCCTGCATAGGGTCCTTATTCAGTATGGGACGGTCTGGCGAAATTCAGCATGAGCCTTTTCTATATTGCACAACTCCTTTCTCAAGGATCATAACAAGTAAACTTGACAATTTATTAGGATTACTCTGGAAAGCTACTCCACAGGCAATATAGGTGGCGAAAAATAATAAGTCAATCATCGTAATTAAAAGAATTTTCTAACGACTAGATTACAAGGGAGACCGGCAAGAATCGAGATTCTGTTGTATAAGTACAAGTATATAAGAATGAGTGAAAGTGAATAATGTGGATGAAGCGTGAAGAATTTAGAATATTTTATATAAGAAATAAAGCAATAAGGCACAACTTATCCAAGTGTATCATAATTACATAGTTTAGCCAGTGCACGAATCTTATCTGTTGGAGGCAACTGAAAGTTACCTCTCCAAAATCACGAAAATCATATTGTCTAAAGTATACTTGATTGTGGAACAGAACTATAGCAGCAATGTTGACAACTGCAAATTAGCAATATTTACAAAAGAACGTACAAAAATTAGTTCTTCCTAGACAGGAATTTTTACTCGTGGAACGTTTGTAGTATTGAAAGTCTGAACTAATTTAATCAAATGAAATATCTTCCGACAAAATTGAGGTTTCAATTTTTTGCACAAAAAATTGAAATATGAATATTGAATCCCCGACATGTACAGCATTGTGAAGACAAATAAAGATTAGAATATTATATAATTGAATATTAGAACGGCCTTCTCCTATTCATTGAACCTGCTCTTCAAGTGCGCAAAGAGAAACATCTTTGCATGATATCTCCTAAGAAGAGATCGAAGTCAATAACCTTAAAACTGATTGAACAAATTAAACGAACAAGCGGCACCGGAGCATGTAGAAAGTCCCCATCAGAGGACTTTGAAATACCACGAAAAGCAATCAGGACAGGTGTGATATAGTTAATTTGCTACAATACAGTACCTAAATAAGACATTTCCACATGTTCCTTCTTGTTATGTCTAACACTCGATCCTGTGCTCATTTATGTCTTTGATTTAAATTTATTTCTTCACATAATTCATTCTTGAAATGTAGGTTGCTGAAATCATTAAAGAAACTAGAACATTTTGTTAATAAACAAGGTCTAGAAAATGTAATAAGTATGTGTACAAACAAAACGACACTAGCGCGAGTCTTCTTCGAGCTTATTTTTACGAAAAAGGCTCACAGTGAATGTAAACTCTCTGAGATACAAGGCAAAGGCAAAGGCAAAGAGCTAACTAAATTCCTTCAATCTTCTCTTGATCAAGGAACCAAGACCGTATTGATGAGTATGTAAAATATAGTAGAGTATAAAAAAATATATTTAGGGATACAATGATATCGAGTTTTGTTCAACTTAAATGATTATCATTTTTCTTACTAACAAAAGGGGATTACTATTTTTGCAGAGCCCTGTTAGTTTTCTGAAATTGTATTACCGGTATAATGTGTTTTTTTTACAGATGAAAAACGGTGAAGTTTTTAGTAAGCAATACGTGATTCTGTAGACAATTTTTTTGCAAATTATTCATGTGTATGGTTTTGCACTGAAGTAAATGTATTATAATATATATTTCCGTGACATAATGTAAAGCCACGTGTCAAATTACTAAGGATTGCATTGCTACCAATCTGTCAAAAAATCACATTGAACTCGTGGATCGACTATACCTTCTCTCTTGATCTCGCACATCAAATCGTTATTCCTTAAAATTGATTTTATCAACGAACCGCTTTTCAACGAACATAATGATCACTTTTCACGTAAAGACTATGTTCGACAATTCGCAACTAGATGTGACTGGCCAAAAATGGATGAGCGGCTTAATTTAAGCAGTCTTAGGTCTAAATTGCAAGAATGCAAAATTTAAAAAATACAGAATCAACGTTTACGTACTGACTCAGTAAATGCAATATTTAAGTGATGAATAAGTATTGCAAATTATGTGGCTAATAAAATTTATAAATGACAATTTATTGTTTCCATATATACATATATATAAATTCCACTATATCGTATTAAGAAGCTTTAATATAGTGTACAGTGCAACACCAGTATATGCTATGCATAGCATAGTGCAAATGTCTATACAGTGTAACGCATTTCCTGTCCTACGTCACTCCGATGACCTCAATGCCGTGCTCCGCGGATCCCTTGGGCGCCAGGTGCATCATTTCACCAGCCCGATTCAACGGGCCTTTAAATATCTATATAATCCGCTGCACGTCAACACTGGGAGTTCTCTCGACCGATCCTTCCCATTAGCTCCTAATCGAAATGAATGATTCTTCGATTTAATGCCAACAATTGTGATTTATTCGCTCTAGGTAAACGAGTGCAGCCGGGTGGTGTATACGAGCGCGACTATACAATTCTCACAAATAACGCGGTTGCGGAGGTCGTCTGTCTCTTTGGAACTCGTTCTGAATCTTCTATCGCGAGAACACGTGGCGGGGCCCTAGACCGCCCCTCCCGCCGTCCACTTCTCATTCCAGGATGCACCGGCAGATGCGCCGCATCCCCTGTCGGTGCGCTGCATTGCCCCGGGGTTAGAAGTCTGGATTGCACTTGCGGATCCTCCCGGTGCACTCTGGCTCATCTGCCTTGCTCGCTGGCTCCCCTGCGGGTGGCCGGTCTCTCTCTCTCTCTCTCTCTCTCTCTCTCTCGCTCTATCTCTCTCTCTTTCTCTCTCACTCACTCACTCACTCTCTCACTCTCGAGACAAAACGACAAGAAAAAGTAAGAAAATTAATGTGAAAAATCATTAAAGTAAATAGCCAATAAATAAATAAATGAATAAATACAAAAACAAAGAAAAATTCAACAATTGGAAAATAGTTGTTTTAATTAATAATTTAAAAAACGTCCAGTACGCTCCATTATTAGCGCGGCGGAGCGTACCGCCCTGAGCGGTTGCCCCGCTGCACGCCTCTCCACGTCTCGAACAGCCAACTA
Organism: Trachelus tabidus; assembly: GCA_030142655.1. Lineage (NCBI taxonomy): Eukaryota > Metazoa > Arthropoda > Insecta > Hymenoptera > Cephidae > Trachelus > Trachelus tabidus. Next base: position 4,488 of record JARQTI010000473.1, read on the forward strand.
CCCCAGCACGCGCGCTAAGCGATCGTCGTCGGAGTACTTCAAGCAAAACTCGAAAAATTTAGGTTTCCTCACATGAAAAAAATTAACCTCTTAACAAACCCATTTTTGGATGTTTAAAAGCGTGTTTTAATCGTTGAAATCTCACAATCAGTTACGTGGGATAAATATGAAATTTCTATTTCATAGCAACCCTAATGAAAAATGGCAGAGAAGCTTAGGGTGCCCTTGCGATGTCTCGAGTTCTCCGTCACGGGATCGTTTCCAAAAATAAAAATTTTGTGAAAATCCGCAGTCTCGTTATAAATGATAGCACGCAAGAACTGGACCAGATAGGCCGGCGCGTTCGGAAGTTATGGTTAATTAAGTGTTTTCACTTTAAGGGGGTGTAGCTCACCCTACATTGATGCTATAGGGGTGTAATGGGGATGTTTTTGACTGCCGAAGGATGTTCTTTCTCGAAATATAATTAACAATATGAATTTCCTTCCGGAACTACCATTTCTCGTACTTTTCACAAAGTCCCAAAATTCACTATTTCACTCCACCCCTACCGTTCGGCCATTTTATATCCGATCGGGATAAGATTTTTACTATTCGAAAAGGGACGAAATTTCCTAAAAAATATGACTCTGATGTTTCGAAATCGGTCAAAGTTTTCAAGAAATACACAAAAATTCAAGTGTTCCAATTCAATTGGACGTTACTATACCTAATTCATACTGTAACGTATTTACTTAACTCGATACCGATGTAAAACCGAGAGCGAACTCTTCGAGAAATAATCTAGATTATCTTCAGCCGTCCACCCTTCGCCCATGCATCCGCAAGCCAGGCGGGCACCAGCCGATTCTTGAACCCCCGAGAACTGACAAGCCGGTATGACCTGGAAGTTGAGGTGGAACAGTCGCAACTCCACGAAAACGAGAGCTGTGACGGAACCGAGGAGAAAAGACGATAGTTTAACAGATCCTGTCGTTTTTTTGAAACGCAACCGCTGGTGCTGATTTTTACTGAACGCAACTAGATGCATAAACGTGAGCGGACGGTTACGGAAATGCACGGCTGCTCAAGTTGCTAGGTTCAGGTAGAGAGGGTCGGAGTAAGTGCCAAAAGAAGAGAGCCTATGATTTAAAATGTAGTAGACCGAATCAGAGATATAAAACCGAAATACCTTCACCAATTAATAAATTGGGAGTCCTCGGCGAAGCTGGTGCAGATAATCCGTGAGATCCAAGAATTATATCCAGGGGACACTCGGATGGGCACTGGACTACAGCACAGCACTGTACTTCCGACACACAAATAAAAAAATCTGTAGAATTTTCTGCATATAAGGAGAGCAACGCGAGAACTACACAAACGAGTACCTTCTAGACCGTACATAAAACACAGCTAGAAAAACTATCAACAGATAGCACAGGAGCGCGAGACGACTCATGGCACTTCGAGCGGTGGCCCAAGACAGACTGCTTTGACAATAGTCAAATTTGAGAACTAATCATCCTGATTGGTCGAGATCCTTATAGCCGATAACTCTTCCTCGAGTCGTCCCTTTAAACTAAACTGAGAGCGTTCCTTAGCAAATCGGTACGTAACAACTGGAGATCCTTCAGGGCCGCTTGCCCAAAGCATGGGGCTTTAGCTGGGCACCCCCATGATACAAATAGACAAGCTATAGCCACTGGCGGTTCTGCGCATTTGGACAGTGACGTCACTGGACCCTCATTGTTCTGATTGGATGACTACCTTTCTGTGTCGTCACGCCTTAACGTCAGTTCCATTTTGAGAGACCATCTCCTTACGAACCGAAACGTATATAAGTCCCATTATAGTAAAACTGATATCGCTTTGAACGTGATGTCATTAGTCCCTGCGCGATTTTGACCAAAATACGATCGCTAGCGGCTATACCTCATCTATTTGTATCATGAGCACCATGTTCTTACTCGGGTCAGCGGGTTCCTCCCCTGCCCTTAACCATATCAAAAATCTTATCTGCGCCCGCTCTACATCCCTTTGCCTCTCTGAAGCGGGGCGCCGGTATTTGATCTGGGCTTTTGCAGGTCCGTAGAGACGTCTCCGTCGGGTACTCTCCTCTAGCGGGCAACTCGCTACGTCGGGACTCTTCACTGCAGATTCGAGCATCTCGCAACTGTACCCATCAATTCGAAAGCGTAGCTTCTGGGCAGGGTGGCGACTCGAAGGGAATCAGAAAGCGAGAACGGTATCTGAATCGATAGCTGGACTTGTTTTGTGACCGTGAATCGAAAAATCATGTCACAGTACATAACTTATACAATACCATTACTTTTTCAAACACTTGTTAGTTTTCTTTAGCAAGTATTCAATATACATATGTGCAATAAATATACATCTTTAAAAGAATATATAATGATACTACAATTCCTTGACTTTACATTAATTATGAATTTTCATAATGAACGTACATTGAAATAGAACATTGATCTTTGACAGAGTATAAGCTTCAATAAATGCATATAATGTATAGACATTCTATGACTAGCAAAGAGCATGGAATATATATATGTATGCATATCGTATGGAATATGCGTTATCATTACTGGTCGGTAGCACTGGTGCACGTTACAAAACAAGAATGACTAGAACGAAGCTTCGCCTCGTTAACGTAGCTTCCCACAATATGCACCTGGAACTGCAGTCGCACAAGCATACTGCACATCGCACAACTGCATTGCATCGTACTGGATTTCGTTAATTATCACCAACGCTCCAGCAAATAGTCCGTTGTTCGTTCGAGCGAATCGCACGACTATAAATATAGAGTTCGCTATGGGACTCTTCTATACGACGGTAGGAATTAAACGGCGTCGAAAATTCACTAGCGTAACATATACTCAACAAAGTGCATGTGCATTACGATTTTTGACGAATAACTGAGTGCATCACAATGTATAAGGTAATTATTTAAATATGAACCCCGTTTTTTAAAATATATCGTGAATATATAAAGTTTTCACGTTAAGAATTTACGCCAAATATTCGGCAGCTATTTCTTAATCATATTATATAACGACAAATAATATATGAAAGATTGTTTAATTATACACATTTAAATTTAATAAAATCGAAAGTGTTATTGCCTGTTACATAAAGATTACTGCAGAAAGAACTAAGAACTACTAAGAACCATCGCTCACAAAACAAAAAAGGTAACATAAGTTCGGTTTAAAGAAACATCCATCTTTTCTAATACTAAAGCCTTTCTCGATCCAATGCTAAAACAGTATAGATTCAAAAGACTATCAGGGGATAGGGGTCTTATATCTACATAAATATCTACAAGTTACACACGTGTCATCAGCCACCCATGGTTTTCAATTCCAACGTTGGACAAATCTTCTAATCACGGTGTGCATACAGCCGAAACCATGGAGGATACAGGACTGTCGAATAACTAGGGCATTACGGATCCGGAGCTGAATTACGTATCAACTATATTATTATTCTCTTATCATCCTTGTGAGCGATGAATTCTAGAACTTGTAACATATTGACCATGCGAAATTCATGAATGTGTGAGTGTGATTCGAGTGATTGGAGTGAATGATTTTAGTTACTAATATAAGCCGGCCGATTTATTATTGTGTTTCACTATTGCTTCGATTCTATATTTCTATGTTTATTGACGATTATTTATTTTTGGGCTATCTTGTCTAATATTGGTGCACGACCTACATGTTTATAGATGTATTATCAATTTATACCACCCTACGTGGATGTTTAATTATTAACGTGATATGGAATAATTCTCAATTTGAATAAACCTATTGTTAGATATACATACATATATAATATAATAATATTACAATGATGCTGATTAAATTGTCATAAGAAATTTACCGTTAACGATTATCATTATTTTTTTTCGTTCGTTAGACAGAAACATCGTGACGTGACGTCACGTTTACATTGTACTCGTGTCGCTCCATTTCATTCCTTTTCGACCTTAAAAGTAAATCATGTTTGCTTCATTGTGAAATACAAGAAAGGATGATAATAGGTAACGGGATGATACCTAGCTACTTTACCTTACTAATCCTTATATGAACCAGACAACGGGAATGATTTAGAATTTCCTTGGAGAACTCGAATAACTATTATTTCTCAATACACCCCTTATTCTGCTTATCCCCTTTAGGGAAGATAAAAATGGCAGGTAGGCCTCACGTCACGCATTGTTTTCCATGCCGAATAAATGTCACACTTCATATTGCGTGTCAACTCGGAAATTTTTCAATTTCCCTGAGAATAGAAATCAGAGCGAATGAAAAATCGTGATGCGAAACGTCACCCATGCATTTCATTTCAAATTCACCCGCGCTGCCAATTTCCTCATCCATTTATCCCCTCGTTATCCGAAGGGAATTCACTTGTCGGTTAAAGAAAAATGTAACGACTTTTCTTTATACTCGGAAGAAGTTCTCGCTAGATCGTCCGTTGATAAATTTTAAAGGTACGTCGCAATTTTTCACAGAAAGTGTAACGCACTCGTGGGTATGCAAAAGTCCTTCGATAGCTTCGATAAGTCTTCAATAACAGGCCTCAACGCAATCTCAGCGAGAATCCGGCCTAATACTCTCGTCAGTAAATTAAATCAAGACGTTACTAAAATTAGACCGCATTAATCCTGGACCAGAAGATATTGTCTCTAAATTGGCTCAATATTTCCATGCAAGTTATCCGTTAAATATGTTTAAAACTTTCTCCCATGAAAACTACAAAATCTCGCCAAAAATACGATCACTCTCTACGGGTTAAGAAACATACCTAAGGACGCCGTATTTCACCCTTATTACGACCTTCTTCGTATTGGGGCGTTCCCAATCAAATTTCTGCAAAGACGACTGTTGTAACTTCGTGTGCCAGGAGACATTAAGAATTTGTAGACGGTATTGAATTGAATGCTATAAATAAATTCAAAAACTGTAATTTCTCTGCTTTATCGTCGGTATATTTTCCATTACGTATAGTTATCTAAAATAGCGTGACGATGGTTCCTTCTCCCTAAATATCAATAAGATACCAAGTAAGTCTCCTATTGCTCTTCCTTTTGGTTCATTAGATCCTGAACAGCACGCGAGTCTTATAAGTTAAAGTTCATTTACATCAAACTCAATAAAAATATGTAATCAGAAATAATTATTAAGGTACGAAGTTCTATCAATCATTTTTATGGATTTATAAATTCTTAATATTTTTATATATCGTCATATATAATATACGATGCACGATATAATATAGAATATACAAGTATAATCGTATACCTGCCTTATAAATAGCGATACGACAGGGCCAATTTATTATATCGCCCGTTTGTTGTGCCGCCACATGCCAAATTGTAGCATCATTACCCATTATCTCTACATCTTTTGTTGTACAACGTCGATCTTTACATCGTCGAGTTACAAACGAGGAATGAAAAGGTGCCTTTCTTGATAATTATATGACGTACCAAATGGGTGAAGCTTGGACCAATCCGCCATCGTCTCATCATATCGCGCGAGTTAAGAAATTTTTAAAAAATTTATATAATTTATATTAATGAGTTTCCTTTTATCCCTTCGTTATTTTCCACATAAGAATTATTTTCTGACTCTTCATTCCATAGTGGATTTATTATATCTCTTATTATAAGTAATTAATATATTACCACAGTAACGGTGATTTAATATTGTCAAATGTCATTAACGATTAAATATATTTCGTCCGTACTTCAAATACTCAATTTGCCATTCAATGTTGTCATACTGACATACGCTAAGCAATTAATGCCTAAAAGCGGCAGTCATTAGTAATTAGAGTGAGTGTCACAGGGACCTTGTCGTTTTCTAATCCCACTATATTACTCATCCTCAGGGGGGTATTTAACCTTGTCCTCATACCTTCTGGCTTTTCTTTACATTACTTATTTATTCTTCCTTTAAAAGCAATAGAACCAACGGTTAGCTCCGTTCATTTATTCGCACGGCAATGGGACATTTCTGGGCTTTCTCTCCTATTTTTCTCTTGGCAGGGATCGGAAGGCGTCGGGACGCGCGATATATAAGTCCCACGAGAATAACAGGATGAAGCATCGTCGGGAAAGGACTTTGCCTCCTCATATCCTGCTCCAGCAGCAGTAGCAATGCCAGTTGCACCTTCTTCTCCTTATTCCTCATCAGCAACATCATGGAGGTAGGTAAACCACTCTGGGCTGCCGTTGGGAGTACATTAGGGTAAATTATTGTAGAGCCTGTTGGAGAAGTAAAAAGACTCGGCAAACAAAAGATAAGACCGTTTGCCACGGTCCTGTAATCAGTGCCTAGGGAGCCTTTGTGCGTCACGGTGTTCGGCTACCAGTCTCCGGGGTTGAGACAGTTGGTAGTTAAAGGTGTAGGTATACGTAGGTAGGTAGATAGGCAAGAAAAAAAATCTGAAGGTAGCTGTCTAACTTCTTTCACTTAAGTGGCTTTTGTCCCTCTTATTTTACGAATTCACGAATTCAACCCACCTCGAGACTCCATAAACGATTAGGGGCTGCTACCTGTACATGAAATCTCGGAAAACTTGAAAAGGTGTATGTACATGTGGCCACGATTAAAAAGACGAGATATTACACCTACATAATTACCCACCACTTGATTTACCAACGTGTCGTGTCCCGGCGCAACGGGAAAACTAAAGTACACTTTTTGGACGCTGCTCTCGTTTATAATCCCGACAGGGGTTTATTATACCATTTTTAACGATCTCCGCTAATTGTACCGTTTATTATTGGTCGGTTGCTGCGAAGTATTCTGACTTTCTAAATGAAGTAAGAACCCTGTTTAGTGAGATTGTTAATTGGCAGTTATCCAGGTTCAGTCAGATTTGACAGCTGTTATGGGATCTCTTTGTTTCAACATTTATGCCGCAGAAGTGGGTTAAAAGGGAGCATAAAGTTTCTGCTGTTCTTTGGCTAAACGCCAATTGAATTGACTAATTATGGAAAGGTTGTATTTTGTTTTTCATAATTTGTTTTTGGTAATTCTTGTGAGGATGCAATGGTTAAAGTATATGGGAAAGTGCAGCAAAGTGTGCCACTTTTTTTAAAACGGATTATTACTCTTACCAGAATAGTATAATAAAGAAATACCATTTATAATCGAATTCTCTAGACCTTTGGGCACAAAATGAAGCTACAATCATTACTGATAAAGGTTCAAAAGCATAATAGCTCGTTAAACGGCACATTGTACCCCACTGTGTCAAATTGGCTGACACTATGTGTCAAGTGATAGAAATAAACTTTAAAAAAACAATTATATGCTACACTTGAACCTCAAAGTTGTGATATTATATGCCAACCACAACATCAAAAGATGGTACATTGTGCGATAAAAATCAGTGTCACATTATACCCCACTGGCAACAAACGAAATTGATCGTAATAATTAGTTACTTTTCGAAGTAAAAGTAATAAAAATGGACACTGAGCAGCGCACGGATAATTATTACTCTATCATATTTTACCAAAAACCTAGACTTTCAAGAAAAGTGAGCTTAGGTTCTAAATATTTCGGAGAGTAAAATTTGTTTTCCATGGATCCAAATCTATTGTAATTTTCTATATTTTTTAACGATCCGTTATTGAAGTTTATTTAGGACTGACAAAATTCAACTTATTGTTCAATATAAAAAACTTCAATATTTACGCACGACAAACCTTCGAGATATTTGTCATGACACACTATGCCGTACTTTTTTCTAACCTTGGAAGTATTGGCCAACAGATAGTTGAGTCATATTTGACAAGAGATCGTATTAAAGAGTTCAAGAGTTCAAGAGAACAATAAAAAGTCGCCTTGCACACAAACTAGTTATGTAGAAAAGTCCCGAAGCTAAACGAAAGCTCAAAGAGCCATGGAGTCGTTGATTCTCGCCTTTCTGTTTTTCGATGCAACGTTGAACGCCATTTAATTGTACTCAAACTACGTTAAATTTGCAGATATCATTGCATATCCATATCGCTAGAATACATATATAAATATTACCACGCATAGACATTGTATCTAAGCACGCAGTACAGTAAAGTGTGCATACACGTAATGGCTAGTTGGATTCCCGCTTGTTTTATGAAAACAAGGCACAAATTGATCGTAGGCAATTTTGCAAATTTACAATATACTTCCAATTTTTCCAACAATTCCATCATACCATCTCAGAAGAGCAATTCCGGCGTACAGACACCGTGCATACTCCAGCGCGTTTCGTTTATCCCGTCACTGTAATACGAAGCCACGTGAATTGAATGGATGCAATGGTACTCTTTGCTTCTTGCCTGACGACTTCATTGACAATGATGCAACTGTATAAGCCGTTTGCAGCTTGACTTGATTCATAGAATTCGTGACTCTCGCACAATACATTGTTGAGAATTGGAGCGAGACGCATCAAAGCAAGTCCATTATGTACTTTCAATAGACATTAGGGTTAACGTTGCCAAAGATAATTGCATGATTCACTGGGTAATACGGAACACAGGTTCAAAGAAAAGAAGCACTTTAAGTCTCGTTGGACGTGATTATTAGTATTTTTTTTATCTACAAAAAAATAGAAAAGTACGAAGTTAGGAAATATTGAAATCCTTTATATAAATACATATATGTAGTGAAATAGGTCAACAAGGAGATAATCCAGAAACTGGTCATCTATAAGATGAGCGTTCATTATACTACTTTCTCATGTGAACTATGTTAACAAAAATATCAATATTTTTCAGTCGTTTATAATGACATATTAGGAAAATATTAGATAAACGAATCGTTTACATCCTTTTGCACCCACACAAGCCTCATGGCACTGAATCGACTTCTTTTGCCGGCCATCGACAAATCTGTACAATTAAAAAATTGTTTTAATTTTGATGCCGAAATTTGATAATTTATTACACTGGAATATTGGAAGCACAATATTTATGAGGTATAAAAATATTTCGGCTCTTGAATTTAAATGAGACTTATCCACACAAGAGATGAACCCATTAGCCCTCGAATTCTCGACTTTATCTACTTACAATCGTAGAAACATGGTAAACATTCGGCAAAAAAATAAATGACATTAAAAAAAAAGGTAGATTATGTAATCCTCGAAAGATACTCTTTGCATCAATAAATGGCACCTTATCCTTACGTATGAGATCTGCTGATGAAGCCAAGATAAAAGCACATTGAAAATTAGATTTGGCACCATTTCAAAGGGATACGTACTTTCGTGTCTTTATATGATTTTTTACTGTCACAATAAATAATGCGTAGTGCGATTCTTTTGTCATATTGATGACAAATTAAATCAGGTTGAAAAATTTTGACCGTCGTAGGATAATTTTTTTAGACTGATTTTTTAGACCCGATTTTCTCGTAAATACGATTCACCTGCTTACTTGCAAGACACAAGACCATTTTGTTGATCGATTCCCTAAATGGAGTTTTGTTTGAGAACTAGCGTCAAAACTACAAGCTTTCAGTAGTCTGTCACATAGAATTTTCACGAAGAGTTTATTCAGTAGAACGGTGAAGTCCGCCTAAGTGTTATCCAAGAACAGATGAGTAGCTGAGTAGATATACATATATATATATATATATATATATATATATATATATAGAAGGAAGGCAAATAGATAAAGCGCTGATATAGTGGAGGAACAAATGTGTCTTTAAAAGACCGTGGGATATTTTCCTTCGAATTTTCTAACTTTTCCTTTGGAAAAATAATGTCAATTCTAATGTACGAGGTATATTAGGAAGTGCATTCAGAACGTACAATATAAAGACTTTTCGCTCGCACATATTCCTGTTTTCTTTTGTAGTCGAACCCTGTTGCGTTTTTCATTTGCGAACAACAAGATATTTATTGTCACACGAGATTCGACATCTGGTGAGATATTTGAGTACTTTTGAGAATAAAGAAAGGATGAAAGATATAAGTTAGTTTTTTGGTTAACACTGTACAATAAATGATGTATTGATTTCATCAATGCTAACATTCAATGTGTCTCGTTTAATCCTTTTGAAAAAAAATTCCGAAAGATTAGCAAATCCTATGGTATTTATCGTAGGTATAAATTCATCCGTGGTTTGCCACTTTAGTGATTAGGTGCGAAATGCTCTCTTGGGATATACGCGACTCCCGGACTTTCAACTCTCGACTTGCCATATATGTATATGTATATGTCTAGACACGGTATACACGGGTACACTTCTACAGAGCTGTCCTATCGTATATTCTCGCGGCATACGTTCTTGGTTAACCCCAGGATACCTACCACCACCTATTTTCCTACCTACCTCCTGCCTATCTACCTACATATCCACCTCCTCACCTACCTTCCTTACATACTTCGCTCAACTGTTCCCACGGGATGCTCACTTAGCAGTTAAGTGACAACCGTAGTAATTCTTCTACGTGTAGATGATTCATACGAACATGAACTCCACTAGAAAATTTCACAGCCAAAATCGAAGCACAAAAAGCAATATCACTAAATGTATTTAACTCAATCCTAGTCTTTCTATGAAATTTCTGTCCCTGTGGCTGTTTTTATAGCCTTTGGCGATCGTCAGAAAAGATAGTGGAAGACATAGTCAACTAGAAGTTCGCCGATTGCTACAGTTCATCCCTTGACATCCGCGCCAAGAATGCACAACTGTTCTGATCTACGATTGTTATTTGCGAAAATCGCCTTTACTACGCCTGGTAAACCAGGCAGATTTTAGGTCACCCCAATCTAGTCTTGCACTTTCGTAATTCAAAAAAAAAACTTCTCAATACAATAAATTGGAGGTTTCTCGGTACTATGTGTATCTATTAAATGTCGGTATACAAGTCTTTTAACATTGTATTCCTTATATTCTTAAATTATCACGTGGGGTATAGTATATATAGTATTTTCGAGTATTATTTGGAATCCCTGTACTATGAAAATATACGTAACTCCGTGTCTTAACGTTCTAATATATTTTTGTAACAAATACCCAAAGAATACCTCGCAATGTGTTGCCACAGGACACCTTACAATATTATTTGTTGGACAAATGACTATAAAATTACCTAAAAATTTATGATAGTGACGTCATAGGCATTTAATATATTTTCAAGGATGGGGAAACCTATTAAAAAATATTTTTGAGGCAGGCTAACAGTGCCATCTATCGTAAGAAAAAAGACCATGCGGTGTTTTCTTTAAGCATTTGTTATAAGAACTACTATATCCAGCTGGTACCAATGAGTATAAGACTCGTGTGATTGGTGCACTCGCCTGACGGTTCGTGTGCCAACCTTCGCACTCGTGACTTTGACTAATTTGTACTAAATAAAATGTTATTCTAATTAAAAATAACGAAAGAAGGGAAGTATTAGTTCATTAATTTTCATTATTATACTTCGCGACTGGGTACTCCCGTAAGTTACACGATCGGATATGTTCATCGTTTCACACCATCACTAAAAGGTTCAGTTTCTATTTTCTATACATATATGATACTGGTACTTAACACTATCAAATAATCATTATTTTTGTTGAACGCTGGTGTGTATCGGTCGTCTTCTTGCTGTTTGACGTCTTTCACCAAGGGTTTCCATTCCCTTTGGTGTCTTCGAATGGTGAAACTAGACAAAAGCATGCTTTAGCGAAGCAACCCGACCCTAACTATTGCTTCTATTTCTCTTGCTACTCCTGATACTCTTGGTGGTCCTAGTTCTGGTTCGATATCTAGTGCAACCAAGTTTCCCGTTGTCCCTTCTGACACTGTGCAAGGACTAGAACTTGCTAGTATTTTCAGTATTGCTACCGGGCCAGTTATGTATCAGATAATTCGTTTCTAACTTAAGATTCGGCTTTCTCCTCCTCTCTCCCTTTTATTTCTAAGAAATTCATTTTTTCCAAAAAAATAACCGAAATATACGAACTAATAACGCAATAATTTTTTTTATTCAGAATCGCAAGTATTCATCCTAAGCAAATTTTCATTTCTTTTTTAAAAACAAATTTTTTGTTGCACCCTTCACTTTAATCAACAACCGGAAACTGATAGACGGTCAACGGACATGCATGTGCACAATACGTCTTAGCTGGCGTGTGCGACGTTGTCAAGCTGTCGCTCGAATACGGCCATCACTCCCGTCCTGTCGAAATAGCCCATTGAAAGTTAAGTTTTATTATTATACCGTACGATTGATACATTTGGGCGAGCTTAAAGCTTTCATCGATGGCTTTCAAGTGTTCAATTCGTTGATCCAGCTTTAAAGTATTAAAATTTTGGCAGAGAGCGCTTATTCAGCTTCACAGTGCGACTCGACTTACGATGCGAGTCAATTAAGGTCGTAAATTCTAATATCGAACGCGTACTGCCTCACACTGGAGACCGTGAACTATCTCACCTCAAATTGATGTGGTGAAGGTTGTTAGTTAAAAAAATTGGAGATAAACTAAAGATAGATTAATTTATTCAAAATTATTTACAAGAGTGAATTAGTCTCAGGAGAGACATTGACCAAAAGTGGCAAGAGTGTATATATTGTCGGTCGAGTAGGATGCTTACTTCATGACGCGGAAGTTTTTGACTAGCCTTTCGCGAGTGGTGATGAGAACTTCCTCCCGAAAGAAGGGCTCAGTGCTACTTTTTCTCCGAATGGAGCAGCTAATCTCATTGGTGCAAAAGTCAAAATCCGAGAGTAGGAGGTTTTTACTTGTGCCTAATCACGAGAGGGATCATTAAGGTAAAAATGACTAGACATCCTAGTGGACTAGTTTTTAGCGCTTGACTCAAGTGTCGAGCGGACGCTTCGATAGTCCAAAAGTGTAGTAACAAAAATGTGTGAAAGGTACAAAGATTTAAATTAGAGAAAGCAAGGTCTGCTAGCCGAAGTCAACTAGCCTTGCACATAGCATACTGTTGTGCACGACAAGGCAAGCAATTAATTCATAAACTTGTACACCCCTTTTTACAGCCTGCAGGTCAGAGAGGTATGCTGTGACTTGATAAACCATCTTGGAGCAATGGATAAGTTGTAATCAATTAAAATATTAATGAGTCGGAATATTATTTACATACTGATAGATTAAACTATATTTACTCGTTTCTTATGCGACGGAACAGCGCTCTTACCTCGTTTGTCAGTTTGGGACTTATACATACTTCCATGTATTATATAATTGGCAAAGTGTATGTGCATACATTTAAAACTTTACAGGCAGTCAGTGATAACCTTAATCTTTCCTTTAAATATTAATATTAGTATCCATTCCCATAGAAACTTACTTTTAAATAATGGACAGAAAGATAAAAACATTTGAATCGATGGCTGAGAAGAAATTTTTCTCAAATATTTATCAGTTTTCAGGTGTTCAAGCACATGTAAATCCCCCTAAACATAAAAGGAATGAATGTTTCGCTATTCGAATATATAAAAATACCTCATGGTATTTAAACATCCAAAGAGACGATAATATTTAAAAAAAGGACATACAAGTATATAACGCTTCCGGCGAATTTTGTTATTCGAAAACTGTACAACTTTCATTTCAAACATATATCTCTGTATCTCAGGTTCTCGGAGAAAACAGCTTGTAACTGTTTGCGTGAGCTACCTTACTTATTTTGGCAAAAATCAATATATCGAAAAAATCCTACGTACTTCTATAGCTATTCTCATAAATAATCGAAAATCCTTTGGATAGGTTTTGGTGCGGCCATAGAAATAAAGGCGTCATCGGAGAAATGCTATTTAGTCGTCATTTTGACATGTATCGCTTTGAAAAAATTATTTTTTATAGTTTTTTACTTGTATAATAAAGACCTTATATTGTAATTCCGATTTATTTCATGGTTCTGCTGAAAAAAAATGTTTCCGCCTCTACAGTGGCCTAACCCCATAACTTTGTGATTCACTCCGTTACGTATCATCAGGTAAACTGCCTTTCACACATAGAAGATGATAATGGACACTGCGAGGAACCATCAAGTTCTAGGAAATTTATAATTATATGGAAAATAAATGACCACGTATCGGTATGTAGATATATCGTTCTATGGTGAAAGATAACTTTCAATATTCAGTAATAATAAAGATAAGATTCACCAGAACAGAAATATTATAAAGAGTATATATACTCTTTACGACAATATACTCTTTAATTGCAGGACATCACATATATATAAATACTCTGCTTCTAACGTGTAATTTAGATCATACCAGTTAACGACAGTGTACGATAGGATCTTCATCGCTTTGAAATTAGTTTCTACATTGTGGCATATTTACAATTCTCTTAGATCTCTAGTTGGACCTTTTTAGGATGACTTTATCCAAGTCTCGTGCATGTATGTACAAGTACTCTTTGCGGTCGCCTTGTTTTCTACAGAGAATCATAGGAACACGTAGCAATAAGAGTCAGTTTTGTTTTACAATTAAATTTCTGTGGGGTCCAAGATACAACGTCTTGAATGATATATATTATTCAAGTATAACTATCACGTGATAGTCCAGTCTCGTGGGGAATCAAGTGTACTGATTACTTTAATTGGATGAAATTAATTACAAATACACAGACATACAAAATAGTGGTTGCACAATGAATGGTATGCACTGTGTGGATATGCGTAGGTATGTCGTAGACTGAACAATATACCAGGATATTGATAGAGCACAAACCATATCGCCAGCTTGCGTTTTACGTGCGTATACGTTGCTAATTAACTCCATCCATCCGACTGCTAGTCATCCTTCAACGTTCGATAATTAATCGCGTATTGTCCGGTTACGAGTGTGCCACTGATGATAATTCATTTGGTAACCTAATCCCGACTTCGTGGTTTTATGGGAAATTCACGTAGTCAGAATGAAACGTTGCAATTTATTTTAATGACGTTTGATGAACTATCAATATTTGTCCTAGTATTTACATGAATATTTAACACTCGTTTATGGATTATATAATAATAATGATTTTTATTTTATATTAAAAGATACTAGTTGAAGATAGAGAAACGCGAATAGTTGGCGATAGACAAATTCCGCGTTCGGTGCTGAAGGAAATTCCATGCTGAAAGAGGACGATCCAGGGCTCGCAGATAGCAGCTGGAATAGCTGGTATTTACTAATCTTCGGTGATTAGAAAAAGAGGTTGCGCCGCAACACAAGAGAGTTCTTATCTGTAGCTGGACCATTGGGTATTTGACGTCTCACGCGCATCCTCGGGAGCAATTGCTGAGGTGCTGTTCGCAATGCACGGCGATTCCACGGCGTTATGTGGTTCAAGCTAATTATTTCACATCAAGACGTTTTATTCCATGAAGCTCAATGATGTCGTCATTAACCACTTTTTCGTGAGTGGTGAAGATGTTCGCCCATTAGAGTTAGCTAAAGGCAGTCGCAGACGACTGCGAGGCAGTTGAGGGCAGCAGAAGGTGGCTGGAACAGCTCTAGGCAGGTAATTAATAAATGGACTCTTTGTTGACGGTTCACATAATCAGCCTTCATGTAATCTTCATTTGCCTTTATTTTAAAATGGCTCATCACACCATAGATTCTCGTAGGATTACCAGGTTCCTTATTATCCGTAGCACCTCCCGATTCCTCTACAGCGATCCTCAACACCGATATACAGTCTTCGTATTGAGAATACCTGTCTTGAGGAGTTATAACTCCAGTGGGCTTTATTAATTTTGTTTCGGGTACTTTTTGTAATAAAGGTATAAAACTGTAATAAACGTCTTTCCCTGCAATAATTTTTTCCTTTAGCACATTTATTCATCATTTTTTACTTTTCCCATTAGGTATTTTCATGTTCACGTTTTTCCTCATATTTATGTCAATTACCTCGGGAAAAACAGTATACCTATGTAATATTTAATCAAACAAACTCATATATGAAAAACATCTGTTCATACATGAAATAGTATATCACTTATTATGATTTACTTTTATTGAAAAGTAATGGATAAAATTAAGTTGCAATCAAAATAATTGAATAAAAGTAAATCAGGTAGTCGATAGCGTAATTGATATCGCGCGTGATAGTTAGGTCGCTGGTTCGAAAACTCGGAGTGGGTAGGAAAATTTAAATAGACTAATGCCGATATCGATGTATAGATAGGTTGTAAATGAATTTCCGAGTTAAAATTACATATTTTTGAAATTAATTTTATTAATTTTCCTTTGTAATTGTTTTAGATATATCTGAACACCTACCTATGGAAATTTTCATTGTCAAAGTCGAAATTTTAAGCCTACGTTAAACGTCGAAACTCTGAACTAAGCCTCTTTTGCCTCCTTTTAACCTTTAGGTCTTGCTTTAAACCTACAAGTCCTATTATTTCCGATTTAACCTTATTTTGAAACTTTATGTCCTGCTACAAAACTATTTCAATGTTAGATGTCTTAGTAATTAAAACTCTCGTTTAGAAAATAATTCTAAATTATTTCCTAAATACGTATAAGCGCATAGTTATTTAATAACACGAGTTAAGTTATTTTCAAATTTGAAGAGCATATGAGACCCCAAGCCATATATTTGTTAACCTTTCAATTGCTAAGAATAACAAAAAATTGTTAGCGACTACGACATTTAGGAATAATATAATAATTTTTGAACAGGTATAGACAGTAATAGAGTAGAGTAGGTAGATAGTAACTTCGCAATGTAGTTTAGTAATATCAATAAGGATCATGAGAAAAATTTTACAAATAAATAAAATCATATAGCATTAATCTTTCGTTATCACACTGGTGCGATTTCGCATTTTCCTGTGTATTCCAGGGGTGCAGAAAATAAATGTGACAACAAAGGAATAAATATTTTGATAAAATTAATAAAATTTAAATACTCTATGACATGATGAGTTCACTACTAAGGGTCCTTGACGGAGACCGTGTTGTTCGCGGATATGCGACATACTTATGGAACAAGTCCAGTCAGAATCCATCCACCTCAAGGGCCTATTAAGTTTATAATTTGTTTTATAATTTTTTGTGTGTTTTGTTTCTTTCCCTGCCGAGGTAAATTTTGTACGTCGCGCGCGCTTGCTGCGTTTACACCTGGACAGCCGTACCCTACGAGCCACGTAAAGAGCCTCCTTCCAGAATTGAACACGTTCCCGCGAATCAGGCGAACGTGCAGTGCAATGGGCGCGTGCTTCCATATAGGGGTCGCGGCTTAGGGCCGTTGAAACGCAATAGTCTTTTGGTGAAATTATCCGAGGACCTGTGGTGGTTGCGAAGAACAGACCAAAGGTAAGGGATTAGCTGCATCGGGATATCGCGAGGCTTTCGGTAGGTGAACGTGTTTATTTGTGAGTGGCGAAATTTCCCACACGCGTCGATCTACGCAGGCAAAAGAGGCTCTTGAGCTCGCGGTAACCGTGCCGGACAGGCACGAGATTCCGCTGATCGATGAAAAGGTTTTTCAATTTTGGATTTCTGTTTCATCGAACGTTATTTTCCTCGCATTAGTTTTGATCGTGGACGTGGCAAATACTTTGTTCCACTTCATATTGTTTCTATTGTTCGTGAAGACTTGATACTGTATTGCGCTAAGTTGCGTATTTTGGATTATTCGAATTGTACTCGTACTTATTAGTTTTTGTTTGTTCACTGATTAAAGTTTATTTGAAGGAACTTTATTATAATTTTCGGAGTCCTCGGCGCAGGTAATCGGGCTCGGCACAAGAGAGCCGTACGCGAGGGGTTTATCAACCAACTATTTGGCTCTGATGGCACCTTGAATGAGAGATGGTTTCGATTTTCATCTATAAGAATGTCTGGAGTAACGAGATAGTTCGACAGAACAAACTGGTACATGTCAACCAATTTTAAGAGATCTGAAAAGTCTGCAAGTCCTTGTTGCCTAGACCGGCACTCTTCTCGTACATTGCGTAAACTGAAAACTGAAGAACTTTGTCCAGGAGAAAATGAAACACATATTTCCACTCCAAGGAACAGCCTAAGGCATAAGGGATGCAGAAGATTGCCCTGTCCCCCTGTGTCTCGAAAATTCGCCCACGAGACAGTTCTGAAAATTTATGTAGAGTAGTTAGACTCCAGCCTCCATGGAAGACAGATCACTGTACAGCAAAATAAAAAAAAAGAATACAATACAATGAGATTATTATTTCAAGTCGGTTATAATCATTTCAACACCAGTCGGAAGAGTCCACGTTTCTCCTCTGATGCAATTTATATTATGTCTGACTTCGTCATGTGTAAATAAAAGGAATATTGTATGGAATATAGAAAATTGCAGTAGAGATAAGCTGAGGATGCCTGGATAATAATTAAAGTTAAGCAACAAAAACGAAGTACAATAACTAGATGAGTGACCGGTTTGAGTTAACGTAAAAAAACTTATTGTGAATAACCAGATATGCGTTTCTACTTTTTTCCAATTTAAGATGTATTTCACGAGGTCTCTGTAACGTCCTCTTTTGAACCTCTAAATGGATGAAAAATGGAAAAATCTTCAATTTTTCTGAATATCCAGTTTCCACTATTTTGAGAGTCTGGTAGGCTGAAATTTGTATTCAGTTTAAATGCACGATATTCTCCTCCAACTTGAGAAACTCTGCGTAAAAATTGCAGGCATTTCAGGTTCAACTGGCGATCAGAAATTTCGGCCATGTGTATAGCGCGAATACCTGATCCGATTTATGTACACTGAACAATCCTGATAAAGTTGTAGTATTTTGTGAGTATCCCATTCCATTTATATCGGCAAACGATTTTATATTGAAAAAATTTTCGGCCTAAAGCGCTATTTTCATTTCGGATTTCTGTCACAGGTCCTGATTTTAAAATTGATGAGAAGACGAGCTTTCTCGAGCATAATCACTTGGCGAAGTGTACACTGTTGCAGCTTACGTGATCAGGTCCGTTATCTTAATAACCATCTCGAATTTTGCCTCCCCAAACACAACTTGCACGCTCACAGACTAGTTTGCTTTGGAGCATGACTGACTGTGAACAGTAGATACTGAATTAGTGGAAACAGAACACAGACTATGATCACCATGTTCACTTTTATTAATTGTCCTAAAATTTTATATGGAGATGCACCATTTTGGCGTTGTCTGTACCTCCACTAAAGGTGGGCTTAGAACCTCGATGAGCTGAATACGCATTTCGAAATTGCGATTCACAGTCACAGTGGTAACTTTGTTGTGTATGATGACAACATTTATCCGTAACGCAAATGATTTCAGTAACAGAAACTTCTATTTAAATACATTGTGCCTCATGAACTCGTCTTCCCGCTGAAGGGTTGTTGTAAAAATGTTATAGATTCTGGTCGGCTCTGTACAGGTCACGTGTGACAGGGTTTGGAGGTAATCTTCCTATAATCCGCTTGGAACCAATGGGACCATACCAAAACAAAAGGCCCGCTTCCTAGCTTGTTGGGTCCGTGCACCTTCAGCTTATTTCGCTTTTGTTTTATTTATCGAAGTCATTACAGAAAATCGTTTTCTAATATTTGGTGGACTTTGTAGATCAGATTGATGGTTATAATAAGCTAGCCGTCAGACTGTTGTCCTGATTTCAACACACAGGCTACCTTACTCAAAGTCATTAATGACATCCAACGTACGACTGATAAGCGTATGATTACTATTCTAATCATGATTGATTTTTGTAAAGTCTTTGACTCCATCTGTGCATGTTATACGTACGGGTTTTCCGTTTCCGTTTCTAAGAGGTTTGGTCCTTACCATAGAGGACGGACTAAATCAGTCTGACTCTAAGGCTTTAAAAGATACTTATATATTTTTACCAGTTATTTCCGAAATTACTCAAAGGTTGGTATTAGCTGACAGGGCTGCGCTGATTGGGTTATACCACAAAAGAGATTTTATTAATCATAGATCCATCAAAGGTCTATCCACAAAAATCTCCTTGAAGTAGAACTCATGATACTGATTCATATTGCCAATAGACGTTTTTAAGTTACATTAAAGGCAAAAATACAAGTTTCAAAGTCTATACAGATCTATCATAGACTCTGTAGTACAAGTGAATGAATGATGAATAATGTATGTATACAATATATATAAATACCTGATGATCTACTGAATGCTGTTCAATGTGTGTAGTGTGGTATTAACTCGATCGGCACATGGACAGTATCGACTTCTTTCTAATTAAAACTGAATCTACGGCAGTTGAACCCTGCGTTGTGTAAATGGGATTGACTTTGACTTCCTATCGCCTCTGTCTGCAAATTCCAAACCCATTCAATGTATAACATCCGCCAGAAATGAAATACATACATATATCGATTTTTTGCTCTCATGACACCTGTACGTTTACGAAATCTGTAAGCGCACAAGCAATACTTTTCAAACTATCAAATTAAATTGGATAACTCTCATTACGCGAGAAAAACGTAGTGTGATTGAGACCCTCATCTTTTTCTTATATTGGACTCTTCTTGGTATGCCTTATTTACGAAAATTAATCTGCTACCTCTGACATCGTATTGTAGCCAATGCTGATCTTCTGCGTTAAATTTATCCAACATGTTAGACACAATAAGCATATAACGCTAAATCCCACGTAGAAAAAGAAGGAAAAATGAGAAAGGTGCGGCTTTTCCAAAAGTGTGACTAAGAATTAAATCCCATATTTTTAGTCTTTACAAGCTATAGCTTGTATACTCTTTCTGCTTTACTAAGGTATGGAATTTAATCCTTAGACACACTTTTTCCAATGTTTATTTTTTCTACGCGGAGCTATACTCGATGGTTCAAGGTTAAAGAAAAGTGGATGTTCTTTCTATGTTTGTTAGGTCCTAAGATCTGTTTAGTTTTATTGTTTTATTTTTCTGCTTGTCCTATCATCTTCCTGCTTCCAATGACCTTAAAATATCAATTTTCTTATTTATTATACAGTAACAATCTTTAGTTAAAATCACTTTTCGGATTCGTTTCTTTTTTACTTTAATATTGATAGTTATCAAACGGTTTTATTATTAATACGAAGCTTTCAATTTTTGAGCCAAATAAGTTTTTTGATCTGTTATCAACTTATTAGACTATACTACTGAAGTCATATTCAGAGCCATATTTACATATATAGAAAATGGAAATGACCTACCGATGCCAGAACACAGCGGTTAACATGTTAAAGTAATTTTATCGAAATTCGTACCGATTTTGGTAATACACTTCAGTTATTGATAAAGAAGTTGCTTTAAACGTAATTCGCCGACTACGCGTATACTGCTTTAGTCCGATTTCATTCCGGTCCATTCGATTCATTTGCTTCAGTGGGCAGAATTGACTGAACCCGAGCGCGAAAATTACATATTTACATTTTTAACTTGACACCATTGCGCCATAGTTTGAGCTCCTCCCCATGATCAGCAAACTTTCCCGACGACATCTTGAAGTACTTAAAAACATATTTCTTTGCCTAGGGTAGGTCTGGGAAAAAGTGGTATTTACTACCATATGCTTCGCTATACAAATTTATTTCGTGAGTACTGAATCATGTTTCATGTTTATCAATTTAGTGGAAAGCGGCTGCAAGTATTGTTGCTCCCTTGTTCTTTGATGAAGAGTTGTTTTTTAAAAAATTGCTTTTGGTTTAAAACTTCTACATTTTTGGATCACCCTTCGGAAAACAAGAGCGTAATTTTAAATAAATTTAAATAATAAATTGAAGGGAAGACAACTGGTCGAATAACATGCAGTATGTTGTTGAGCGCTTGATATGGACGGATCTGTCAGAGACAGAAGTGCCCTGAATACAACGTAACGAATACAATATCTGCACTCCTTAATACTCTGAATCATACATTTTTCTGTCCGCTTCATTTGCATAAAAATTGATTTCTGAAAGTTATGTGGGTGATTGATTTCGAATCTGTTGATAGAATTTTTAAATTAAAATGGTTGACCCAATGTGGCGGATTACTTGAAATTTAACGTCAGAAGTTCGAAAGACCCTCGAAAGCCAATTATTGTATATATTGGATTAAGACCACGTGAATCTGTGAAAAACGGAAGTTCACTTTGTGAACTTTTAACCGCTATGACATTCACAAATTTGTATTTTATAATTGTGAATTTATAGTTGTATTGATATTTATATAGTTATATTGAGTTTTATAGTTGTAATTTGGATTTAGAGACCTTTAGCATTCGTTTATACCAAATTTCGTTGAAATTTAACAATAAATAATATGCTTTAGTTCACTTCGACTAGGTGTTGCCTATGCGGAACACCATGGCGCTACTGTTCACCTATTTCCTGTGGAATCGATGAATCGCAATCTTAATCGTCAAATAGTTTAGCAGGGTGAGTTCATATCCTAGTGGTCAAAAATTAAAAATCACCGCGTATCTATGTACCTTTTAGTTGATGTTTCTAATGCATAATCTTCGCAATAGAAATTAGTTGCGGCTCGTTTGAATAGAGTGCAGATAAATGCAATCTAGCTGGTCTAAAACTCACCTCACGCCTATTCTCAAGTTAATAGTATAAGAAGAGAAAAGTTTGAGTGTAGTAAAGAGCAGAGACGTTGAAAGAGGAATAACAAGATTAAAAAACAAGATAGCGACTACAGAAAAGAAAAAAATTTGATCAACTGCGAGTTGGGTCTCGCGCGATTAGTGCTCCATGCCAATGAAACCGAAACCATATGCTTAGTTACATTGATTATAGTACACGAACAAAATATATAAAGATAATAGTATAGAATGAGAAACAAGTATGAATTTATAATAAGAAAATGAATTTTTCACATTTTCTATTATATGTTTCAAAAATTTCATACGTTAGTAGATTGTTACAGTTTTTGCATAGTCTCCTCATTGTTTTACATATTTTACCAATTTTTTGTTTTGTGTGACTTTCCAATGTGTGACAGACACACAGACAGACTGACATCATGTTGAACCCATAAGTGTTCTGTTTTCTGAGTATGGAACACTAAAAATAGGAAAAAATATTCGTGACAAGCAAATAAATACAGCGACCATTGTTTATTTCAATTTTAATGTCTCCAATAAATCTTATTCCTGAGAATATCCACAACCATTTTGTCAGGACCCGTCTAATATTCTCACTTGAAAATACCAGTAGCTATAATACAATAAGAACGTCGTTGATGAACCCTATAGCGAAAAAAATGGATAATGTAAATTCCTTAAGAACTATAAGGTCAACGAGTTTCTCTCTTGAACATCAAAATCGCCGTTCCCGATTGGATTTTAACTAAGAAGAATTTGGTAGTAAAAATGACAGTATAATTGGGGGTAAACCTGCTGTAAAAGTGTTTTAGATACCGCACCTAATACATTTA
The DNA here is from genome assembly GCA_030142655.1 of Trachelus tabidus. NCBI lineage: Eukaryota > Metazoa > Arthropoda > Insecta > Hymenoptera > Cephidae > Trachelus > Trachelus tabidus. The sequence continues at coordinate 27,844 of JARQTI010000473.1, forward strand.
AATATGCTTGGTGGTAAAGTTTTGAGATCTGGAAAATATGTTAAAAATCTTGTAATTGAAAATTAGTTGAATTGGAAAAATTTATAACCAACCACTAAAATATGTATGACCAGTCGTAATTTTGATCCAGTAAAGAAGTATTTTATTTTCGTGCTGCAAAGTTGTAGAGAAATGGTCAGATATCACACAAATTTTCTAGTGGATTTGCATACTTTTTAACTAGCTGTGGCGGTAAAAGATCGGTTGCCTTTTGGAAATTTTGGTTTGTATGAATATGCAAAAGTCATTGGGAAAGTTCTGTTCCACCAGAAACTATCACGTCAACTGAGCTCTACGTCGTATTGTCTTGTCCGCTTTGTATCATTAGTGTAATTTTTATTTTTTCTCAACAATCAAAGGTAATTTTTATCGCGAATTCCAGGGCAATATTTACTAGAAAATTATTTGCGTGCACGTTCATATTGCAGATTTTCCATCGGGCCTGACGAAAGCTTTTAAAATCTTTCGTTTGAGCTCCTCTCTAAATACATTTATTTTCATAATTTTCTGGATAATTTTGACTGTAGCTGAGTTCCATATACATATAATTCGTATATCACGTAGAGAATTTTCCACTACAAAATTACCATGGAAATCACAGTAGTCGTGGAATATCGTAATCCTCTGTGAAGTTATTTTAGAGTAATTCATAAAAATAAAATTACCGGAAACCAAAGTTTTTACTATACTAAGCTATTTTTAAAACAAAATTAAATTATACTATGTATTAAATTTTACGGTAGACCGCATTACTTCAGTTATTGCTTGAAGTCAAACGAGCATTGAAAAACCTTGTGAGTTTCTATTAATATATCTGAAGATGTTTACAAATTGTACCGTAGAACTTGATAACAAATTGTTTCCGTGCGATAACTGTCAACAATTTTCGGCCCATGCTGTTGAGTATTAATGTCAGCTATCAACCGTCCTAATTTTATTTTAAATAAAGTGAGGCAAATATTATGCCGCTACACGGTAAAATTCGCAGGTAATAATATTTATGACGTACGCTGGAAAATAAACTCATACTGCCAGTAAACTATCTGGCGCTATTCGTAATACATATTAAAATAATAGATTGTTCCGCGATTATTATTTTTCCCGCTAATTGCCATTATGAATTTCACATGAAACATATTATTGAAAATATTTCGTGTACACGAGGCATATTTTTCGTCATACTCTCACATAAAATTCACTATATTATTCATTCAATAACATCGTAACATTGGATATACTGGCAGCTTTATAAATATTAGCGGTATTTTAAGACATTTTAAAACATAAGCGACGTAAACTCTGCTGTTACGTGGAAAAAATTACCAAGCAGATTGTAATGCTTCTCACAAACTATACTTCATAACTCTATATAGCCAATGACGTTCCGATGTATCCGATTGATTACTATTGTAACGTATTTTCCTTAACTCGGCACCGATAGCGAAACATTTGAGAACGAACTATTTTCGAGAAGCAACCTACGTTACCTTCCGCCTTCCACCTTTCGCTCATGCATCCGCAAGCCAGGCGGGTGCCAGCCAATTCTTTTTTCACCGGGAACTGACGAGCCGATATAAACTGGGAGTTGGGGTGGAATAGGCCCAACTCCACCAAAACGAAAGCTCTGGCGGAACCTATCAGAAGAGACGATAACTTAACGGATCCTGTCGATTTTTGGGGACGCGTAAAATCCAGAAACGCAATCGTAGGTGTTAATCTTTGGAGTCACGTAAAATCAGCAAATGCAACTGGATGTACGAGCGGGAGCGGCAGACAAATAGGGCGAGATACAGAGAGCAACTGATCGAGAACGTAACAGAACGAATCGGAACCATCAAATCGAAATCCTTCACCAATTAATAAATTGGGAATCCTCACCCAAGCTGGTGCAGCTAATTCGTGAAGGCCGAGAACTGTATCCAAAGGACACTCAGGCGGGCACTGCACTAGGGCACAGCACTGCACCTCCGGAACACTCACAGAAAATTCATAGAATTTCGCAACGCAAGAACTACACAAACGAGTACTTGCTATACCGTATCGAAACACAGCTAGAAAAACTATCAGCAGATAGCAGGGGAGTGCGAGCCAGTTCGTGACACCTCGGTCGGTGCCCCGAGACAGACTGCATTGACAATAGCCAAATTCGAGAACTAATCATTCTGATTGGTCGAGATCCTTGTAAGCCGATAACTCTTCCTTTCCTTCGAGTCGTCTCTTTAAACCAAATCGAGAGCGTTCCTTAGCGAATTGGTACGTAACTTTTGGAGATCCTTCACGACCGCTTCCCCAGGACATCGGGCAACAGCTGGGCAACACATCCTTAACTCCGGCAGGGGGTTCCTCCCCTGCCTTTAACCATATCTAAACTATAACTCCACCCGCTCTACAGCCCTTTGCCCATCTCCAGGAGGGGCGCCGGTATCTCACCCGAGCTTGTGCTGGTCCGTGGAGACGCGTCCGTCGAGTACTCTGCTTTGCCGGGCAACTCGGTACGTCGAGACTATCTCCCCACAGCAGATTCGAGCACCTCGACCTCAACTAAACAATAACAAAATCTTCAGAGAGCAGTGGCGTAACTATACGAATCAACCCGGGAGCGTAGCTTCTGAGCAGGGTGGCGACTCGAAGGGAACCAGAAATCGAGAACGTTATCTGAATCGGTAGCTGGGGTCGCCTTGTGACCGCGAATCGAAAAATCAAAATTGTTGATATAAAATTCTGTACCTGTTATGTAACAGTTTTGCATGGATTCTGTTTACAGCGTTAAGAATATAATAATAATCGTAGTAGATCGTAATTATTTTTATTAACATTTGTAGAAGAATATTAGATGCTGTTTTTCAGATGGTTCAATGTTACTGAATAGCCTTTTATATGCTGTAACGTAGCATTTTCATGTGCAACGAAAACACTCGATAAGTACTTCTCTCGCGAAGTAATCTCATGTAAGAGTTTGTAGCTGGAACCGATCTTCCTCTGATACGCTCGAACGAAAAATCCGTAATTCCGCACTCGTTCTTCTACATGCAAATCTCACGTTCGATAATACAATTCGAACTCTATCATAGCATTAGCCTCCTTGCGACCGAAACTATTAATCGAAGCGTGGACTTATAAGGATAATTTTAAATAACCATAAGGACATACCTGATTAAAAAGAATGTCTATACCTTAGACTAGATATCAGGTCCTTGAGGTCGTCAACGTTTGGACTCGCATTGACTCCTACGTTACGTACAAGCGCAAGGCAAGTCGTACTATCTGGAGCCTAGAGTTTAGCAGTCTAATCTACTGCCCCGTATATTTCAAACGATTAATCAATTTTTCCAGACTCGTAGTGTCACTCACTCGTTATGGTTTTACTCATTCCATCAGTCGTCGTTTTTTTACTCCTCTCAACTTACTAGTCACGAGCAAAAATAAAATGCCGAAATGCTCCTCACTAACGCACAGCTACGCCTCGAGTGACGCTATCTTGTCTTAGAGTCGGTAATGTGCCCTAGTGGCGTCCTGGAATACCAAGCTTCGACTAATCGCGATCTTCTGAAAACTTGTCATCATTGGGTTGCCGCCATTGCAATCGGTACCTCTCGTACTGGGAGCGTTCCGTCAGTGCTGTAGATGGTCCTCCTGGGCCCTGTAGTTTCCTTCTAATTCTTCAGGGACTATTTCAAGGACGAAAACCCGAAACTAATAATCCGCGAAGGGAATTAATAACAATTTCTAAACGCAATATCAGTTCACATTCGCACGCAATCACAATAATGCCTTTCGGATCTCACGATGTAACCTCATTTTTATCTAGGTTACAGCTATCTGTTTATACGTATATAGAGTACCATTTATACAGTATATATCATAGCCCGTATTCAGAACTCGCTCTTAAGGTCACTAACAGCGTCCCTTTTAGTTAAAAGTCACTAAGAAAAAATTTAAGAGCGCGCTATTAGCACTAAAAGCGAGTTCTGAATATGGGTTCTTGTATATAGTCAAGCTATCGTGACCTCTTTTGCATGAGGGGTGTGTTATGAATTCTTCGATAGAGGGGTCGCTACTAACCAAGTGAGGGTGATGCCTTTTGCCTAAAGCTTTCTTAATGGTTCTCTGTGTCGTTTTATAATTTGTACCTTTAACGTTAGCGAGAGATGATAAATAATAGCGATATTTTTACATAGAATTCCATTGATACAATTCATGGTATTCATTCTTCATCAATTATCCATAATTTGGATATGCCTTTTATGTGATAAATTTTATATTGAAAAAACATTTTTAGACTAATTTCCCTTGGTGGTACCGTATTGTGTCTTAAGACTCAGAGGGGAAAATAAAGTATAGGAAAGCGTTCGAGAGCAAATTGACCGGAAAGAAGAGGAAAACAGGAGACGAAGAAAGGAGGAGAGTTAAGCCAAAAGTTGAGAGGAAAAACTTACACGCTTCAATTACCTCATCAACCGAGGAAAATCTCATTGCGTCCCCCTTTCCTTTTAAGACGCGAAAGTAAATTTATTTTATTGTTATATCGTTATCAATGAAGTGGGGTGTTTAACCGATCAAAGAATTCGAGATTTTTAGGACTATTGCATCCATTGAAATTAGTCCATCCATGGCATTCCTATAATAGAACCAACGTAGTTGGTCACGTAGTCAGAATATTTAGCTATTTCACACTCCATACGGGCCTTTTAGGTCACCTGAATTAAGCGAAAAATTCCATACCAACCGTGCTTCCTGACAAACCAGATAGAAAGAAATTATAATGAGGCACTCCAGGCAACTTGTTATAAAATGTACAGTGGAAGTAAGACAAAAGACAAAAATGATCAAATAGACAAAGAACGTACTGTTATTGACTGTAATGTTGATCGAGACAAATTTCTATTAAACAAAAATTTAGAGTAAATCCGTATCTGGAGATCAAAAAATGAAATGCATATTTTGAACTGTATTTGGAAATTGTTTTATTTCTGAAAAAAAAGCATGGAAGAGTCACACGGAGCCTCGGCATGGAATGCCATCGCAAAAAGAAAAGGAAGTGACGTGTAAAGTCCCGTAGGAGAGTCTCCAGTTATAATATTATTCATAATCTTTAACGCCGGAGAAGTTACACTACTTACCTACTTGCTGAGCTTCCTTAGTGCAGCAATTCAATTATCCGGCAATTACAAGCATAATGTTCACAGTACAGGTTGATGCAGAATGCTATTTTCATTCAACTGGAACGAAAAAAAGAAAGAAAAGGGAATGTGCATCGAAAATTTTGGACGTAAGGTTTTCCTCGCGATCTCGTCCAGTTCGCTAAACATTTATTCGAGAGCCTATAGTATAGAATAAATGATTTAGCCATGACCAAGGAATGTACGTTTTGGCATGAACAGTGCCTTGGATAGGGAGTGATTTAGATAAATCCCAAACATGAGTTTTTTTCAAAGCTGAATCTTCCAAACTTATTCAATATCCGACTTCATTATTCCCATCCCCATTTCTTGGATTCACTTTCATTTGCAATGTATTACCGAGTGTACGAAGATATGAAATTTTTATTTTATCTGTTTTTTTTTACAATTGCTTTGTATAAAATAAAACTAATACCTGCATGATAATTCGATAAATTTGTTTTTAAAAATTATTAGTTTCGATAGGACCAATCGACTGAATTTGCACGAGTGTGTGGTACATTCCAAACATGGAGTACCCATCTACAAGCCGTTTTCTTTTTTAACCCCAACATCCTTCGATTAGCCTTCCAATATCGTAAATACCGAAGGATTGGGTAGAAATCAGCCTAGACCATTTCGACGGGTGCGACACTGTTGTTGGAAAGCCGAATACGATTCTACCACCACGATCCTAGCTGCAAAGTCGATTTAGCTTTAGGCTTTAGGTTTAGCTTTAGGTTCACAGCATAGCATGATATAGATAGACAAGCATAATCTATACCATACGATATCTACAGTTATAACACATTGAAAATCCCATCTGTTCAACTACAATGCTACTCTACTGGGTAGAGACTGTTGGGATCTACAGACCATATCTGTTTGTTCCGGTTTCCCCGGCTTTCACGTGTTTCTCCCCTTTTGGGATAGAAAGAGACGCATATCTTCATACACAGTGTTGTCATGGATATATGGATATGGTTCGTTGAGATCAATTAGCTACAGAGAGTGCTATACGATAAGAGAAGTTGCTTTGAATGATAACTGTACAGATTGTACTTAGAGTTTTTAACTGTCTCGAAAATTAGGTCAGGCGAGTTCAGTATTTAAGAAATCTTCAGAATGTAAAATTATCTTACCTGGAATTCACGACATTTGCAATACGAGTACGCGCATGAATCATGGTCTGGTTGCATATACTCTCTGTCATCGCTGTTCCCAGTTTGAATCGAGTCAGCAAATTGTAGAAATGTCTCAGCGTGCACAGGTTCTCTAATATTCAACGTCTCTCTGACGTTCTCGACTATCCGTCATCATTTCCTCCATGTTGGAAGCTCACGTCTTAGAATTCGGAGTTTCCGGGCTAACGACCGTAAACCCGACTACGTTAGAGATTCAGCTCGTTTATCCATATATATCTATATAGAGCTGGCAGGAAAAATTCCAAAATTCCTAAAAATCCTGCACGGCTCTCGAAGTCCCGCGTTTACGGTACTGATGCTGAAATACTATGGGGAAAATGCGAATACCAAGGAAATGAATGGAGATACGAGAATTAAATTCTACTTGGATCATACAACTAAATAAACACGTGGTTGCAAATCCAGTTATCTGCTTACACTTAATATATTACCATGACCATTTGTTGTTTAATTATAACCAAGCTGGAATATATGTATTATCAATTTTCTATATTATTTTTTAATCACGCTATGCAACATGCTCTGGTGATTTTATTGTGGCCCAATTGAATATTAGTTTGTATTGTTAATGCGGACGATTAGCTGATATCGATGTTAATTCTACGAGCGGATAAATTTTAATGACGCTACTTGTTATGCTACAAGTGCGTCCCCGATTATATTTCCAGTCGAGAAGTGTAATGAGGTTTCATATAGTGCATAACACTTATTCACTTCCACTGTATTAACAATTTAGTATTACAACTATGGACTGGCGTGGTAAGAACCTTGCCTGCCTTCCTTGCGCAGCTGCATCGCAACGAAGATTATCGCGTTGTATCTTTGTATTTAATGTGGCATCAGTTAACACAAAGTGAAAAGCCCTGTATTTCATAATATAATCGCGTTACGCAAACCATAAAAAGTGCGTACTTGGTAGACTTTTCGTAAATCCACATCACGTGCAAGTCCCATCTAGCATTATACACAGTCAATTAATGCCTCTAATGGGTGTCTGAAATATTTACGAAGGCGTGCTAAAAGATGATTAAAAAGAAAGAAAGTAGTTTTTAAAAAGTTTTTTAAAAGACATATATTATTTGGTTAAGGAGGAGGGACCATAAGCTAGGAAGATATTACAAAATTTAATAAGGCAATTAGTTGATCGAATTTAATTAACCGTTTGATTAGGCTTCCCATCATCTTACCTGAATGTCGGTAGGAAGAGGTAAGTTTAACCAAGAGAGCTTTTAACAGGCAAGGAACTTCAGCTCAAAGCCTATCTAGTAATTCATGAAAAGTGAGAGGTTGTCTTCTAAATTTAATATCACATCTCGCAAGGGTTCCCTTCGCAATTCCAGAACCATATCCACCTCCCCTATACTATCCCTTCTCGTCAGCCAACTCTTCCTTTTCATTTCACTTTTGGTCAATGACAGCAGCCATGTCGCAGTTGTCCACGAATGAACTCCCTGAAATGATTATGTCGCTCCCTCTTAATTTGCAATACCCAAGGTCGTATAAAAAGCGCCTGAACATTGCCAGGATGATTGCGAGGACCTAGTAGATTTCGAACCTTTGGCAAGTGCCGAGATAACTTAAAAATATTCATTATAATTTAGATTTAATCTCATTCCATGATAGATTGAGTCAATATCGTGGAATTAACCACAATTCGATGAATGATGACTAATTATCAGCAATAAGTTCTCGGTCATACGTGTCAAGCTGATATGATAGTTCCTTTGGGCAATCTCAAAGTATCAATCAATTACATCTGATAACTATATGCCTGAGCGGGTAACGGTTATGGGTAACCGCGAACGACCAGATATTAGGGTAGATAGTAATTAGGGATGGTCGGATAGGGTTGTTGGGGGTAGAAATAGAGGCATAGGAAATGGCAGCATGGAAGGGCTGCAATGGAGCGCGAGATTCACGTTAAGACACTATAACGCGGATGACTTGGTTGCCTGCTTGGCTACCTACTCCGATCGGCTGATAGCGAGCACGTGAGTCCAGGCTCCGCTCACATCTTAGCAGCGAATAGGGATTTTGAGGCAACATCTATACTCTTGGGAACCCTGGAAACCATGGAATTACATGTTACGTTTCTGGTCCTTATATGGATATATAGATAGCACTTTACGACTACGTTGTCTTTTCGCGTACGTGATGTGGATAACGCATTGTAATTTTTTTCTACTAAGAGCAACGTTATCAATACATTAACTATATAGCTAGGATTCATCAGTTCACATCAGACATTTATTATAATGGAATGGTACATTTATATAAGAGGTTTTTTTTGAAGGGGTCCATCTTTCTATGAATTTCAATGTATGAGTCTCCTGAATCGTGCAATTTATTTGTGAAATGATCATCATAATTTTACATAGAAATAATCCTTGGAGAATTATTGTCCTTAGTCAAGGTTTTATATCCATAAGGTCTATGATTTTCAACTTATAACACCCTGGAAACCACTAGACTTAAGCGTTTTTCAAATTGATTCAAGGACACAAGGAGACTGGAAGAGATTGTGAGAGGGAGAGAAAGAGAGAAAGAGAGAGAGAGAGAGAGAGAGAGAGAGAGAGAGAGAGAGAGAACAAAGAACTACAGTACTTACTATAGACACTATTAGATTTTCCACTGCGAAGTAAGGACTGCGTAAGGATAGTAGATATAGTCAGTAGTTGTTCCAAAGGGGTGGATTTTCAGGGTTTAAGACCAAGGGTCACGTTTCCCTTATCGGCAACGTCCGCAACGAGCGACATCGGCAACCTCGAAAAGGCGGATATCGTCCGCGTACATCAAAGATATCTCTCTAGGCGAAGCGTCTGCCATAACGCGACGGTTAAGCCAGCCACAAGATGGTGTCTCTTGGCCCATTGGCTCAATAGGGCCCACCAGATAGGCCTCGATAAAATCGGGCAACCCTTACGAGAATTCACCGTTCCTCACCCTCCCCCACACTGGGATAGTTCAGCGAATGTTTCTTAACTTTAGGGTCGAAAACGAAGCAAGAAAGGTACGTTTCTTATTTACATCATGATAGGGAGATGACATTAAGCATTAAGTTCGCAAAAGGTAGGACATTACTATGAGACTTCTTTCCGTAACTCATGAAACATTTAGTATAAATCGTTCGTATTTAATTCTCAAATTATACCAATAGATAATCGTGTACAGTTACTTCCAAAATAGATCATACACTCATACGGAACTTATATTTGCTTGCAGAGCTAAAGTGTAAAACAACTTTTTTTTAAGTGTAAAATGATTGTACATTTTTAAATATTACGCGCTAAAAACGATTTATTTGATAAATATGTAATTTTCGTATTGAAAAATTATTTTATACATTTCTTCCGCTAACGAAGCATTTGCAAATCTTGACTTAAATAAGAAAAAGATTTTCCATTTTAGAAACTAAAGTTTACGAATATCAAACAACCTCAAAAGTAAATCCCAGAATGCATATCCTGTACGTTACCGCTTTCGAATTACTGTTCCCGTAGTCCCAAACTTCTCGACGACTTGTACGCGTCTGGCATTGTAGGGACACTACCTACTAGACTCTCTGCGTACCAATTTCTAAATTCTCTCCTTGGCTTCTACTCCCCCCTTCCGCTTTTGGTCTTTCTCCAGGGTTCTCCTCGCCATTGGAAGTCGTGAACATCTCCAGGGAATTTGCCACGATTACGAGTGGGCGAACTGCTGCACTCGTCCTCGTCGCCGTAGTTGCACTCGAAGAATCGAGTGGAAACTTTACGCCCGTTGAAAACGACGTTTGTCGAGTGCATGCCGGAGTTTGCATTCCTAACTGCATAGTTTTCCTAGTGCGCACTTTAATGTATATACCTACGTGTTGACATACGCATACGTTCACTTACGTATATATGTATATGCATATATACATACACACACATACACACACACACGTACCTCTCACGATGCCCCAATCGCTCGGAGGATCGTTTCCTATCTGTGAATACATTTCTGATATGCGTCAGGGTTTATTCGACTTAGGAGTTAATATTTAAAAAAGTAAAAAACATAAAAAAGGAAAAAGATATAAAATTTCCATTTCTCATTCCAAGACCCATAGGGATTCTATACTCTTCAACTTCAGTAAGTTTACCCGCGACTTCGAGAAGTCATGTTAATTGCGAAGAAGTAACTTTCAGTAGATAGACAAGGAGAACAAAGAGAGAAGAATCAAGAAAAAAGAATGTTCAGCTGGCATAGGAAGTATGGCAAAAGATTTAATCCCTGTAGAAAAATTTTCCTTGGAATTGTCACTGCACTTGTAGTTCCTGTTTGTATGGTTAAAGAAATACTTTTACTGTTAAAGGTATCATTGAATAAACGTATTGTGCGGATGGCACTATTAATAGAATAGGGACGCTTCTAATATGGAAAATTAAGAAACCCTTTCATAACGTTAGCAAAGACAGTATTTCATCCTCCTAATAATGGGAGGGATCGGCCGGATCTAATATATCCGATCCGGAAGAGGAAGTAACACCAAGACTTTTCTATGGGTTGGCGTGGCTACACTCACTACATCCACCATAAATTTTCATCGTGCGAGCGTGCGTGGCTGACCCTGATGCTTTGACGGGATATGGCTCGAATGGTGCACGAAGGCTTTCCCACTGGGAATTGCTCGGAAACCCTGTTACCTAAATTCCCTCGCATTCGTCATCGTCCACAGACTGGGATGGAAGTATCAGTTAGGGTTACGTCATACTCCCCTATATGTGATTCCTATCCACGCTTACTGAAAGTGATGCACTGGATGTTAATCGATAAAGGATAATCGATATTTTCTACTTGGATATCTATCACTTATATAGCCATTGTCACTGTCCCATTAAGGAACACGTAAAATGCCTATATTAACCATTTAATTCAACTTGATGGTATTACATTAATTAAGTGTTATATTACAGTCGGTTTCAGGTATATTTAGTGTAGACTTATGTTGTAAACTATATGGAATCATTATCAATTTCTTCATTAACTTACATGCAATGGACTGTGTTTATGTTAATAACAAAAAGAAGTTACGTGTTGTAAATAATTGATGCATTTTTCTTTAACTGTTTTTACTATTTATTAAAATAACAACTAAAAATTGCTATGGGAGTGAGAGAGAGGGGGGGGAGTACATGAGAGTACAGTGAGTAACTAATAGAAAATAATAAATTGTAAATTATAAATACAGTGAGTAAACAGTTATACTTACAGTAGCAGCTTTAGAAGAACAGCTCGTGGTGTGTAAACAGTGTAGAGATCATGTTATAAGGAGAAAGAGGTTTGAAAAATGGTACTGTGCGTTAATCAATAGCATAACGTACATGTATACATATTGAGCTAAATCGCACAAGAGACGTTAACGGCGCATTGACAATTTTTTTTAATTACTCCATGAAGAGATTCGCATCTCGTTCCTCCTCTGCAAGCAAATATTCGAAGCAGCAAGTCCGAAAGTATCCAAGAGTAGAGTTATGATCATATCCAAATACGCGTGCGTGCGCATAAAGAGAGAGAGAGAGAGAGAGAGAGAGAGAGAGAGAGAGAGAGAGAGAGAGAGAGAGAGAGAGAGAGAGAGAGA
>JARQTI010000473.1:39948-140144 GCA_030142655.1 Trachelus tabidus
GAGAGAGAGAGAGAGAGAGAGACGGGGAGAGAGAGAGAGAGAGACGGAGAGAGAGAGAGAGAGAGAGAGAGTGACAGAGAGAGAGAGAGAGAGAGGGGGGGGGCGCGGAAGAGGGAGAGTGGTGGGGGTCCGGCAAACATTTTTTTTACTGGATATCCTTTATCAATCACTATCCGCTGAGAAGGATTTGACAGAATGAAGGACGATCCTTCCTTCTTCCCTCAAGATTCTTGTGCACATGCATGCTCACACACATATGGAAACGCGTGGTTCCCCTAGGATAACCCTGGCGAAAACCCTTTAGACCTGTTCCTCTTCGTGAAATGGAATCTTAACCCGACTAGTGCTTCCTATTAATCTCGTATGCAGGGACATTGGCAGGCAGCTTCCTTCCACGTCCTGATACTTTTTCTGAACACTTCCGGAAACGTCTAAGGATTCCAGAAAACCTGTCGAAATCTCCTTGGAACGTTTTTTTAGAACAAGCGGAATGCCATTTCGTTCTCGCCAGGGTGGGTAAATAAATGGAAAAGAAAAATTTAATGATCATGATACACTTGATAGGAAGCACTTTCTAACGTACATCCCTTAGCGTGGAAATTTCTCTTCCTTTTTTCACAACCAGTTTCGCCATTTTTTTTTACGCAGCTTAGTTTCCGCATTCCACGCAGTACTACAGTACATGTTACAGGCTCTTTCATAGCTCACTACCCGGCTTATTAATTTGACGATTTCGTGACGAGCTCATGCTTCGCTTAGCACCCTAAAGCTATATACCTTTCTGTAGTCCTACTAGGGAATGAGGGATGATTCGAGAGACTCAATGGTTCAGAGTAGATAGGGAAAAAGGATAAAGCAAAAAAAAGGTCGAGCGCTCGCAATAACAGCTCGGCGTATTCAGCAGATTTTTTGGTTTTTCTTTATCCCACTGTCTCTACGTTTCATTTCCTACACAAGCCTCTGCACTTCCCTCTGCTTTCTACTTTTCTGCACTCATTTCATCCGTATGTGCTGCCCACCGAGTGTCGTACCTATCGCTGTATATTTTTTATTTTCGCACCTATATGTGCAGCCACCGACCAAAATATTGCGATTCTGCAAATCGCCGACGTATCCTCCATTTATACTGCCAGTGCCATTCGCGGGGATTATTTGACGTTTTCTGCGATTGAAATATTATTCGCAGTGTGGTAGGAACTGAACGGGCGCGTCCACTCATGCGTAATGGACCCACTCGTTCTGCCTGTCTGTCTGTATCAGAAACAATCGTCAATTGCGGGAGGATTTTTGGAAAAACCAAAGTCAAAATGGCGTAAACGCGGGTAACCGCTATTGGGGCGAATATCATGACGCTTATCTGCACACGATGTATATATGTATATATAGTTTGTTTAAATATATATATTTCCAATACGAAGCGGTTTTTTACGATACCAAAATACGTGAACCCGATAGATATGTATGCCTGTATCTCCAGAGGGTGACTTCGGTGAAAAAAGGAAGAGAAGAAACAAGAATAAAAATCGTACAACGTGATAACCGGCGAGAATTCGCAGAGTCAAAAGTATTTTAATGAAACACGAATATTGGTCGAACGATATTGCTTTTTATTTTTTTTTTGTTTACTTCGATATCGTTCACGGTAGTTTTTCATTTGCTCTTGCTTCCATTGGACACTTATATGTACGCGTACACTTTTTCATATATTTTCGTAAATTGTAACATTTCTAGAAACTCTGCTGTCGCGCTTGTCCTATATTTTTATTACATTCATACATGAGAGACATTGTTGTTAACAACAACCGTGAAATTCACTGAAGCCGTGAGGAGATGTTATGACGTTTCCGGACTTTTTGTAGGATTTTATCGAATTAATACCATAGGACATGATAATAATAAAAGAAAACGATATTCGATTCTAGTTAGCTGTTCAGTTGAGTTTATGTTAATTAATCCAAAATATATCGTGTAATTCGGCAATTATAACACAGCAAAAGTTACGTAAGGAAGAAAAATATCAACTGCCTAAGTTTTTCATGTGAGTCTATGTAGATTTTACAGTGCAGCCAAAAACAAGTCAGTTCATTTTCAGGTGTTCCATGCATCACAAAGATATATTAATTATCAGTCATTTCTACTGCGCAATCGGCAAAAGTTATTTGCTGCACTGAAAAAAAAATGTCAGCGTGAACAGTAATTGTTACCCAAATGTTCATACGTTCTGAAGTTACTACGTTTCACGTTAATTTCTATACGGCATGTCACGAGCATTATTATTATTAAAAAATTCTCCTATCCAGCAGGGTTTTTCAGAAGAACTAACATAAGTTAGCCGAGTAACCGTTTCCTTCTCTAGGATTAATATTTTGCTGAGGTATCATTGATATTTTCTCGAAAAAGTTGAATTATCGCCAGGTAATTCTTTGCATCTGGCGGGCAAGAAATTTCTTGTTAAACTAGTCCAATTCCTTATTGCACGCTGTTCACCACGTTCTGTGCTGTAAATCTGAAAGATTTCGGCGAACGTGTTAATGAACTCCTGACGCTACTAATTAAAGGAGGCAGGTATTTTAATATTAAACTGAGGTGACTTCGCGGACACTAGAAACGGAGAGACAGTGTGTAAAAAACATAGCCACAAGAGAGCCTGTAACGTAACACACGCCAAGGAAAAGAATCATAGTTACAGCTTCAAGGGGACCTTGGATTATCAGACGAAACACAATGCAGACCCGTACCACTTATATTAAAAGGAACTGCCGCACGTATGGAATAACTATGCTAACTTATGATAAAAATTTGCTTTCCAGTACTTCGCGATCACTGATCCTAGGAAATTGTTGGCGATGCCTTTGGCACTGTGGCCAACGGCAAAGCCATTTACGTGTATATATTGGAAAGTGGAGCTAAGGGAAAATGGTGCATGAGTATGGTAAAATCATGATGCGATTCACTTAAAAACTTTTTCGTTAAACTGCTGTGTCGTTTCACTCTAGTTTTCTTGCGAATGTAGTGTCTAAGTAACGGTTGAAATTGTAATATGGGTCAGTAAGTACGTTTAGAAACAGTTTACTACAAAATATCAATAATTTATGATGTCCTCAGAGTTCAGACACAGTAACGCTTTGTTTTTTATATGAATTCATGGATTTGCAGTTTAAAGTTGAATTAGACATTTATGAAGCATCTAATAAAAATTGAATTCTATTGTCAAAGGACATTAAATTTTGCATGCACAAAATCGTCGAAATCCAAGACAGCTGATTAAAGGCCTCAATCCCCTTGGTCGTGAGGGCCCTCTTTCACGTTGACATTGTGCTCTTTCATATAAAAATGAAGGTCTCAGTACGTGAAAAGAAAAAGCCAAGAAGGAAAACGCAAAGGACGATGTGGAATCTCGTTAGGAATATTGAATAACGTTGGAAGGACACATATAACAGAATACAGAGAACAAAGGCCTTTGGATCTTGTTATTGATATCTCATGGGGATCATAATTTAATATCAAGGACAATGCAAACCTGTGTGTAGATACAGACACCTAGATGGATAATGGGAATAGAATAAACAAGCCCAAAATATTCCGATGTGCCTTGTTTTCGCACATCTCCATAGTAAGAGGCTGTCGCGACGTTGCTCCTCGGTAAAGCCAAAAAATAATGAGAAACAAACACACGTCTAAGGATCGTATACAGAGCAGTAGAATGACGAGGTAAGGATAAAAGCAAAAAGTGAAAAAATTGCAAGGAATCTATAGCAGGAGTAAATAAGTATGTAAATAAATTGCGTTAGTTCGTGGACAGAGCAAAGCTTTTCGACGCTTTTACAACGCAGCTCGATGCAGCCAGCGCGTTATCGGAAAGCCATTTTGGTCCAAGAACGCCACTGGAATCCTTACTCGTACGTACGCTATTTATCTATACCACGTGTGCACGTATGTAGACGTATTACACGTATACCCATATGTGTGAACATGTACATACTCTTGCCTCCTGTTCGATACTGTGTACATAACATAGCTGGAGCAAAGCTGCTAACGATCGTTCCTAACTGAAACAATCTCCTGCTGTTCGTCCAGCCCTAGCGCTAATCGCTAACGTAACCGTAACCAGCATCAACCATCTTTCTACCGAGGATCCCTTTTAAAGGTGCACCTACACAGTAGCTATGATGTACGGAAACGGTATTTCTTGGTGGAAAATATTATTGGAAAATTCATTGGTGCACTTTGGGTTAACAATTTCCGTTCTACTTTTCTACTTTGTTCCGTTACTAAGTACTCTGCAATTTTTCATATAAATTGTATATATAGGTGCATATAAGCATAATGTGCAGCTTTCGTGGAAGAGAAATATCGGATCTGTACTCATACGAGAATTTCAGGATTTCGTCAACATATTAGGTACTCGGGACTGAAAATGATAATTTCAACGGACCGACCGCGTGACATAGGACAACTATGTGGCGATACAAATTTCTTTGACAACGTATTTTAAAAAATTTTCAACTACTCAACTATATCTTACTCAACGGGGTTGCCATTCAGGGATTTTACAAAATACTGAAAAACGTAACAAAAAGGTAAGCGTTTCACTAATTCTGTGGAAACATTGGGTGACATGAAAAATATATCAGACATGAAACTCACAGATGAGTTTGACCTATTTAAACAAAATAATGATAATGGAAATTAATAAGCGCAGAGGAAAATTGAAACAGTGCGATATAGTGTATGTGATTCGAGACTATCACTATCCAGCTGTATAAATCGGAAGATTACCGAAAAACAAAGAAGAGGGTATTTATCGATAAATAAAATTTTCAAAAAAGTAATACAAAATTATTTATTATTATCCGTCAAAGTATTTGCATTCAGGAGATTCGAAAACACTAATCGGGAATACATTAGATAATGCATATTTGATTATGTTTGAATTAGAATCTCTTTGTTAATCATGAATAAAACTTTGCCCAAAGCTATTAATCTCTACATGAATAATTAAGAGGAAAATAAAAGCAAAGTTGCCGTCGATTCTGTGGTTTCGTTGATCAAGCGGTTGAGCTTATCTCATCGATATCCAATTACTTCAAAAACTCAAATAATACTCTACACTCAACTTTTTTGTCACCAGATGCAATAAAATTATAATACCAAAAATTGAAAACTCGGTCAATTCCTGAGTGGCGCTATGACACTTTCCGGATTAGCTGGATTCTTTTTCTATTTTTTTAAACTCTCCTTACATCGGGTGCTGCAGTTCTCTGGGTCAGAAATGTTATAGACACTGTAGTAAAGTCGTAAGGAGGCGAGGATCTCCTCTGTGTCGTTTCCAACTCTGCGACTCCGTGCTGCCAGTAATAATTTGAAAATTTTGTTAGACGTTGCAAGAGGGTTAGACGTTCTTGACGATGAAGGGTTGTGGTTTCGTGATACTTTCTGCGCGATGAGAGCCGCGCAGCCATATTCCTTTGTGGCTACTAAGCATTTGCAAATGTTATTGTATCTATTGAGATACTCTTAATTAAATTACAAAATACTTTCGCGTGGGAATTTGACAAATGTTCTTAAAAAGAGTAAAGCCGTTTAAAAATGCGCCATAGCCCAGCGGTTCTTACAGTATGCCCTGCTGTGCCTTTTAGATCATATTTTATAACAGGGCCGGAAATATCTTTTGAAAAAAAAATGGTATTGTACAATTTTGAGTCTTTTTGCCTTCTTTCTGCAAGGACTTGGTAACGCGCTATGATAAAATTTCATAATATGCTAATGTTTTGACTTTTATGAAAGTTTCTTCCCAAATATGAAAATAGGACCAACCACTTCTGTATCTTTCTTGTACATGAGGATTATGTATCATCTAGATGATAAAATCAACACAGTTGATACGTTTACATGTTGTTAAGTCTGGTTGTATGTACGTATTACATGTTTTAAAATTTCAGTAGAGCATTTTTTTAAGAGTAATTGACACCAATTTAAGATATTTTGTATGTCAAAATAAAAATTTCATGACTAATTTTAAATAATTAATTAAAATATTATGTAAATCATAACAGTATTAAAAAAATAATTCATGCGAAAGTATAATCATTTACAAACAAATTTATTTTTGAAAGATGAACATGAAACGTGTCAAAGTAGACACAAATATTAATTTCTCTGCATCCATTTTTAACTTTGTAAAACAACCCAATACTTCTTTTTAGTACCACTGTAATATATGCAGGTAAACTCAGTACGATCTGGACCTTTGAGAAGTGCGCAAAGCTGTTCACATCAAAGGGAATATTTTATTTAAAATGCCACAAATTAATTTTCACACATTAATTTACGAACCGACACGCAACGCGCGTTCATGTAAACAGCCTGGTTCAATTTACGGAAATACGTGACCCGTTTCTAGTTACAATGTTTTTATGGCATCCTCCGTAATGTATCTGTATATGCATTCAACAAATGTAAATTTAAATGAACAAAATATTTTTACTCCTATTATGTTCGTTTATGACAAATTTTGAAATCCATCTATTTGTTTCAGCGTACATAGTGCGCGTTCATATGTACCGATTACTATTTCAGTATGACATTTCGAGACTGATCGAACAGTCCATGTGATCATCAAAATATTATTAGGCGATCGAACCCAAGCTGCACTGGCTAATACAGCTTGAGTGACAATATTTATGTGCCAGCCAAACACTTAGGGCGATTACCATTGAATAATCTTGGGAGCATCAAGTTCAACTGTTCATTAATTAATCTAGATGGCTTTTGGGTGGATTTATCGATTCCAGGCAACTCATGAGAGCTTTGTAGTTTAATCAAGCACAATAGATTTATCAAAAAATTTTAATGGTGCTACTTTTACGGTTATGTAGAGTCATATTCAACAAAGTATACAGTTCAATTTTCAATCTGTTTCATAGTACAATATACTACAGTACAATGTAACTTTGATGTGCTACACCATAAGATTGTAAGGCCCCAACAATTCGTACATGTGGATACGAAAATTAGTTAAATTTCCCAAGCTCCGTGAAACTCTGTAAACACGATCGCTCTTCTACGATAATTCAGGAATCCCTCGTGGGCTTTGATCAAACACACATTTACAGTAAACCAGATGTAATCACAATGATCAAGGTAATTAAGAATTTACCAGGATGTTTCACCACAATGAAATCACACTCCCTGCATTAATTGAATCAATGATATGATTTGTATTATTCGTTCGACTATAAAGATCTTCAATGTTGTACAAAAAAAATGGTATGTTAAAATACAGAAAAGAAGCTAGGAAAAGGTTAAAAAAAGAATACCAACAGACAAGTCAAGAATGAAGAACAATGCCTTCCGAGGACAATGTGTTCCATCAATGTGAATGGGTCTGGCACCAACATTTCCACGTGTCCTTTGTTTTTGCAGTCGAGAGTACTAGGAAGGACTTAATGGAGCGGATGCTGGGGCATTCACGTGTCATTTTCAGGTAAACGATGATTTTTTATATGCCCTCCCATTTCAGGAACACAACGGGATCGATGAGAATTTTCAAAAAAAATGGATAGTAATACGTTCACTCCACTACAATGACTGAGGGTCAGAACAAACATATGAAAGAACAAAAAAATGGTTCTGATATATCGGTAGGTACCTTCTGAAATAAGAGACATGAAATTACTGTCGGTATTTGATACAGGTGAACTGTTTAATTGCGTCAATTCCAAAGGTGCATACTGCAGTCCCGCACTGTTCCTGCATGCCACTATTGTGTCAACAGAAGTCCGCAACTACATGGCGTAAACTTGAAAAGCCATTTCAGAACGGAGCACTTTTCCCAGTAATGTCCAGGATTCGATAGCTGTGTTCGCTCTTGTATCACGATTCGATTATCGAAACAGCTGCTAGGCGAACTCTCGAGAGATACGATGCTGTAACATTGCGGTTGGGATTAACTCGTAATTTCAGTTAAATCATGGACATAAATTGTATTTGCAGATCAAAGCGAATCTCAAAAGCATGGAGGTGTCTGTATCATAGTGCTCGAATGGAGAACAACAATGATTCTTGATACTCATGAGACGGTAGAATTAAATTTGAATAAATAGAATTGTACAATATTATTGTTATAGCAAAGCACAGGCAAATTGCCTTCTACAGACATACTCATTTGTTCATTATCCGTTTAGATTCTTGGGACTTCATTAGGAGTGCCTTGTTTTTCAAAATTACTTTCTTCTAGGTTCGCTGCTCAATAATACTAAAAGTGGCAAAGGTTCGAATCGGCAGGCGAACCAGGAGGGATCGTTACCGGCTGAATAAGTACCGGTCGTCCTGCAAGGATTTAGGGGACTCTACTGCCAGAGGGCACCATTTACGTCAGCAGACGCCGTATTCCGATGGCGTCCCATGCATATAAATGGCATCGAATCATAGCCAGAGTGTACTCGCGCCATTTCCGTTCCACGTCTTGTGTGCCGCCGATAATAATTCTTTTTTTTGTCTCTCATTCTCCTCTACCTGAAACAAGTGTTATTTAAGCTCATAAAATTGACTGGCATTCTCTTTTCGGATTTACATGAACACATAATAAAAAGTGGAGTCCTTTTGACGTTATACAATTTTTCTTCGAAAGAGCAAAAAGAAGATTTCGATTGTAATTAATACCTACTTTTAGTGTATCATTGATTAATATATTCTACTTGCGATAATTGCTTAACCTCATAGGGGATGAAACGTATTTATGGGCTGCATTGAAAAGACATCACAATATAAGGGGGGGAATGAAAGAGATTGGCTATTTTTTTCTCACTGTTTCTAGTCAAAGGTGCGTCAATAGGATAGGCGAGAGATATGCAGAGAAATCACAGAGGTTTTTCTTAAGATATGTCTGGCGTTTTTTACTCTGTTGCTGGTACGTGTTTCTCGATGATTTGTACTTGATAAAAGGAAAAGTCTAATTGCTCAGTGTAAAAGAATAAAAAAATGCAAATAAAGGTCCATTATTTTCTTATAAAGCTCTGATAACGTTTTATTTCATCTCTATCCAGAAGCACATTAAAGATTTAAGGTTAACCAGGCTCATAACAAAATAAGGTACCTTCTATAGGAGCTCCTGCAAACTGAACAAAAATTTCCAAAGGTGCCACTGTAGTTTGAAAACACAAAGATGAAGTTGAATAAGATATGTCAATATTACGTCAGAGTGACTATAGTCCTCATTATACGAAGACAATAGGTAGTATTATATTTCCAGAATATTTCTGCACGACGGCAAGATCTTTTAATTCATTGCCACCCTCGTCGAAAATCGCTCTCATCTCTGCCGCAGTCTTGCCAACGCAACATCAACCCCCCCCCCCCCAAACGCAGTAATTCTGTAGGGAATTAATTTTCTCCCGTTTTCCACATAATACGAGTTTCCCGTGCGCGTAAGACCCTTCGGTAAAAGCACCGAATAAGCAAAGCTACGCAGATATTGCGTTGTTGGAACCTTGAAAAAAAAAAAAAAGGAAAGAGCAGAAAGAAATTGTAAAACCACCCCTTCCTACCCTATATCTGACACACAATTTACTAATTTATTATAATAAGGTGCGTATGCGTATGAACTCTTGTATAATCAACACAAAGGAACAAAGGTCTTTTAAAAGCGTAAAATATTTTGTGGGTGGAAAGATAGTGGCGAAAAAGTTGTTGAAAGAAAAACGAATAGCCAGCTACGTCAACCAGAAAGTGCATGGCTGTTAACATTGCTTCTGTTTTGCATTACAATGGACGCGCAGCGCAAGGTAAGCGCGTAGTCTGTTAATACCGGCGTGGATAATGCGATAAAACACGATGGCGAGAATACACTCTGTTTTATATCAAGAGGCACCGACTGTGTATCCAAAAGTTATACTGTAGAATTTACATGGACATACCAGCCAGAGGTCGGTGGCTATAGCTATTTTGTGCCGTAACAATGCACGATATTACCGCACAGATATTTTATTCAGTGTAATATAGAGGTTCGAAAAATTTTCAACCGTTTTTCTTCTGACGGATAAAGCGAAAGGGTGGATAATGTAGCAGGTGATGTTATTACATATCTTTTTTCGTTAATCGGGACTGGTTTTCTATTTTAATTTATATCTCCTTTTCGGGTGACTGTTTCCTTTCATTCTTTTCATTTTGTGGACTTAAACTGCACCGACAAATCCCATTTAAATCGCGTTAGTCTAATCCTGACATATTGGACTCCCTCTAAACGAATTAGCCGCTGTTTCGTACGAGTTTCCTGCATTAGTTTATTCATGAAGCGATAACACACGACGCTATACCTATACAGGCATGTATCTGGTTAGCTGTAGGCAACGTACTGTCTATCTAGGCTGATTGCTTGTTCCTCGGTTGGTACCTATAATGTGAAATCGAACTTTCCAATAGGATCCTTCCGATTGGACTAATTTCGGATAGAATTTCCTTAGGACACTGGGAACTGGATTCTACATTCATGAAGGTTTTCGGTATCGTTTCGCTTCTGATTTCCTTTATTTGGTTATTTAATCTTCGGCTTATTTATTAAATCTACGGTACTTTTGCAACTTTTTCGTTATGTACCGAAATTATTTGCCTCACTAATAACAGACTGGACGTAATTTTTTCACCCATTTGGCAGCTATACTTAATGCAGTCAGCATTTTTTTTTTTAAAGAAACCACAGCGTGATTGTTTTACAACAAAAAGTATTTTACATATAAAAAAAGTCCTGGGTAAATTCAATACTAAATTTATTTGTCACTCAACATTTGTTTTAATGTTCACGTTTCTTAATTCAAGTATACCTACAGAGCGTTCAAGAAACCTCATGCGTTTGAACATTTATCACGTTTCCTGCTCTTTTTTCTACGACGTGCAGTTTTCAAAATATTTATCAAAACTACTATTTCCAGACACTTTTATATGTATTTGTTAGTAGATGATATATCGATTAAAAAAAAAGTTAAGGATAAGGTCCTAAGGTAAGCTATGGTCCTAGCTAGCTTCATGATACACATATATCATGGCTAGTCCTATGCTAGCTCAGTGGGACCTACACGGGTCCTGGACCTGCCAAAGAAACTGTCTGCTAAGGTAATAGGGGATACTGGTGCCGGTTAAAACACTAAGGAATTATGTCTTTTAATTAATATTGCCCATGATCCTTGCAGAATTTTCTCGTGAAACTCTAATCACTTTTTCTTAAAACAACATTAAAGCTGATCAGTCATTTATAATTTGTTCACTACTTATTTCATTGGACCTCGTGTTTAAACTGACACCAGTCTCCTCTACACGTGTTCAGCGATCGGCATGACGTTCAATCGAATCGATTGGCACCTAAGCACAGTTTCGAGGTATTATTCTGTTACTAATGCTAAAATATACAAAAGGAAACTAATCGATGAACAGCGCACTTGTACAAGTTGCAGTTACCAGGCGAACAGCAATAGCAAAGGTAATGTGAATGGAAACAGTAGTGGCGACGGTAACCAGCCAGCCAGTGAGTATTGCAATGTCACATTAATTAAGTTGTCTCTGTATCTATTCGCTCATCCCACGCTCGTCTGCCACTCTAATACGTATGCCTACTACACGGCTGCATATGCATGCGTGCACATTCACCGGCTATTCCTCTAATTTCTCCTGGTTTCAACCTATCCAGTTCAATTGTAGCCTGTGATCTAATTATGAAATTCACCACATGTGCTGGACCAGCATCTGTATACTGCAAACCAATCGCACCCAGGGACTCACAGACAGACTACTCACAGACTGATGAATTCACTAGAAAACGTGCTTGCTCAAAACTAATAGCAATAAGAGAAGGCGCAGGGACGCACATAACTCTCGCAATTTTGACATCTTATTATTGTGGAGATAGAAGCGTAATAACTTGAAATGAATATCAGGAAGTAAAGAATGAGAAGCCAGTATAGAAAGTACGTGTTGTGGAAATAGATGCGACATAAATTTTTCCACGTGTATTCTTCATTCTTTACGCGTGTCTTTACTAGATAATCTTTATTTTTCTACTTGTTACAATGCAATTTACTTGCCATGTACAATTTTTATTTCAAGGACAGATCACTGACTGATCATTTTACATGGTACGTATAAGATCCCGCATGTGTACGTTTAGTGACTATTTCGTACTTCAGTTTCATTACGAAGGATAAATAAAGTCTACAGGATAGATCCAAAACTGATTTGAGAATGATCTTTTCCGTACAATAAATATAGCTTGTATTCGAAATTGATTTGGGTATGATCCTCTTTATACGTTAAGAAAATAAAGCACCATAGATCATCCATAGATTATTCTCAGATCAGTTTTGGATCTATATCATAGGTTGAAGTCGTCCTTCTTAGATCTTAGAACACACACATAAATAACTAAAACACGGCAAAGTTTCACTAGACGTACCTATGCGGGATCTTACATGGGCTATGTGAAATGATCGATCAGCAATCCATCCCGTATCTAAACTTTTTATTTTTAGATACAAGTATATTCCAGATGAGTCACGCTAACAGTTATTTTGCCAAATGTTATTCGTACGTACCACATACAGTCCATTTTATCTAAAGAGCTATACATCTACTGAGCTTAATATGAGTAAATAGAAATTAACAAGTGAACATACATAAAAAAGAAAATACCAATTTTCTTTGTTATAAGTAAATATGTTGTAACTGTATGAACGATAGTAAAGCATATGTATCGTCTCACGATGAAAAGTGCGTGAGCATCATAGGCGGTACTACGAATAGAATCAAGACGTAATCACGCAGGATATTGTGGGTCACGGGTGAAAGGTTGAAAGCCGAAGGTTCAAGCTAGCTATAAGGCAGACACGCGAAAAAGTAAAATGATTCTTAAGCCCTTTATCCCGGTCTTTGTAGGATTTTCCCTTTTATGTGATGTGCTCTAACGTCAGCCAACATCTTCATTACTTTCATTTCTCCCTTTGCTCAAGGTTTTCAGTCTTGTATTATCAGCCCTTGGTAAAAGAACTTGTTACATGTAAGTAAAAAGTTCAAAATTCCTAAGAATTGAATCATATAATAGATATAACAAATAAAAAAGGTAATGAAATTTAAATTCGTTAATCAAGCAAAGAGTTACACAGTAAAGCAAACAATGGGAATAACCCTAAGCAATAATGGTTATTCGAATATAGAATATGTTATAAAGACGTAAATGCTCTATAAAGATATTAACACGTTTATGCAGTATGCAGTAGAACTTTTGACATACGAATACTTTGTACATATGAAATTGTGACATCCGTTATATCTCCGAGCCAATGAGTTCACCCTATCAAAAGGTGGTTAAGCTGCACTGTCAGAAGGGGTGATAGCAGTAACAGCAGCGGCAGCAGCACCAGCGGCAAACGTTGCAAATGATAAAACGCATGAAGTTACGCTTACAGTATGAAAGTGATTGATGAGCCCAGGTACGGGAGGAAAACAACGATTTAATTAGGGTGACATGCCCTTTATTTAACTCGTCAACGAGAGGACTTGCGGGTACCGTTGGACTCTCACGAGAGATAGTTACGCCCTTTTAACCCTTCCTCACTCACGGAACATAGAGGCGTTCGTCCCCTGCGTTACATTTTTTCTGTCTCCTTTTGTCTTCTTTGTACTCTCGTTTAAAAACGCCGCCATATTTTTTGAACGAGGACATCGCTCGCTTAAGCACTAAAATGACGGATAGTAAAGTGCCTGGGTATTAGAGCTTCCTCTATCCGGATGAGGGTGATTTTCGTGCGTTTATTTAAAATTTTACTATACAGGACTGTTCAAGTCAAACGCAGCAGTCAGATTTGACAGCCGGCTTAGGTTGACAGCAGCTAAGTTTGAGTGCCACTTGGTAATAGTCATCACTCATCAGGCTTATTGGGTATTAAACGCAACGCCTGAAGTTAACTGTATTTGATTTATGTGACAGAACCTAAATTTCAGCTAGTGTATTTTTTAATGACACCGTGTATATTTATTTTATCGCTAACAAATAATTATAGTCTTTGTGATTTTTTTAATTGTCCACATGATATTCATGTAACGATGACATAAAATTGGTGGGTGCTAGAAAAGTACAGATTCTACGATTCCTTCGTATTTGAGCAACGCGCTGATTGCTGGATCGCTCCTGGATCCATGTTACTTTGTAGACGGCACGGACGTGCACACTCTCATAGTACGTATGTAGTAGATACACTTTTACTCCATCTACCCACCTATGTGATATAGGTATACAGTATAAGTATAGCTGTAGGTTGTACAACCTACAGGATCGTTTTCCACGGTGTAACGATTCCCTGGAAGTAATTGCAGAGTCGTTTTAGCTGAGTCAGGGCGAGAGAGGTTTTCACCGTGAAGAGGCGGAAAGAAAGAGAGAGAGGAGAGGAATGGCGTAGGAGAGAGAAAATTGCAAAGAGAAAAATAGGCAAGCAGTGAGAAGTGACGGAAGAAGGAGAGCGGAGTAAGAGTGAGAGATGAAAAAACAAAGGAGAGAAAGAAAAAAGGGTTGAAGGAGTGAAAACCATCTGTAGCCTGCCGACCCCGTAAATTTTCAAATATTTTTCAGCCAAAAGTAAATCAAGACACGCCCCGGAAAGCGCCGTATGCAGAAAAGCTTCTAACTTTCCACAAGCTCGAAAGTCCCGAGCTCACGTCTCTTGCCTGACCCTGGAAACATTTCTAAAATTTTTGTGTGTCAAATTCTTGTAAATTAATTCTGATCCTTATCCTTGTTCCAATGAAAAATTAAAGTTGTTACTTGGAAACAATTTTGCAAAAGCTTTTAGTTTTCCATCTGGATTTGTCAATTAAAAGATTTAAGAGTTTGCCATGTTTAAGTCGGTTCAAAATTTCACTGCTTTAAATATTGCCTGTAAATCTTAATATAAAACTTGTCTGTAACTCTAAATATATTTCCTATAGCAAAAAAAGGCTCCCCAAAGAGAAGGTCCGACTATTGGTAGACACTGAGTACCACTAGCAATGTCGTAATGGTAATGGTAGTAGTAGCAGTGGGGGCAAGAATAATCAATGCGGTATCGATAGCTCGGCTCAACAAATCGCAGGCGATGTAACTTTATCCCAGGAAAGTTTAACCCTGCGCGACAGCCACTTAGTCTGGCTTTAACTGCTAATTGATCAGGAAATCCAATGGCTGATCTTGATGTATTATACCCACATACAGAGTGGAACTTCGCGTGTAATGTCATTTACGAAAGAGCAAAAAATGAAAGTAAAAAAAGTTGTCAACGTCAACTACTGACACCAGACACGGTATTCTTCCGGATTTCCTAATTTGTCAGTATTCCGGAGATTTTGTAGATTTTTCGAAAATTTTATAGCCTTTCCGACAATTGGTTATTCTGTCTTCCATACTAAAAAATATTTCACCATTTCCAATAAGACTAACGTTATTGTTTTCTTCGTTGATTAAAACCAAGAGATTCTTCTTCGCGTTTCATTCAAAAGAGATTGCAGGAAGAGAGGAGAATTTGCGTGCGTATCCAGAAGTATATAAATTACGAATTATTCTATGGGGTCTCATGGCCGACTCGCGTGGGGATGTAAAGAGAATCATTAGAGGATCCTTGCTAAATTATTACCTTGCATCTTTCATGGGATCACTGTATTATGATGCAGTCTCACGGAGCTGAGGATAATAATGTAGCAGCAGATCTTGATCCAGAATAGAGACACGAATATATTGCGGAGGAAGAATCTCGTGAAATCCACAGAATGCACATAAAGAGATACTTATGAAAAAAAAAAACAACGTGCAAAAGTACAATAAGAAATGACAAGATTCAATTATTAAGAAGTATATGACATACCCACTGTACAGTACGGAATACACAATTGAGAATGAATTGCGGCAACAAGAGTAGGTAGGCATACACGTACAGTATAAAACTCTATTGTGAATCACAGGGTTGCGTACCTTTATAAAGAATGGAAAATTGTAAACGTTGTATTTCAGGTGAGCTAGGTAATTTCCCAGGCTGACATTTTCCCATGAGAAAAAAGAAAGAATTTAAAAGGATTCTTACTAGACAAAGGATTACGCCCCCTAGAATCTTCCAGTCTGATAAGGATTCTCTCTGTCTTTCAGTGACTGTATCTTTGTCGTAGAGGCAATTTCCTGTTTCCGAAGCAGCACCCATTCTTGCTTTTGTTTCTCCTTCCTGGAGCCAATCCAGCCTGGGCTCGGATGCCGTCAAAGACAAATGTCGAAATTAAAAGACACTGCTGGCCGCCCCGACAGTTCGACACGCAGAGAGAGGTAAGGTTGTTTTCACTGATAAACAGCACAGGATACTAGAGCGCGAGTAGTAGAGGTAGATTATATATCAGACACACGTATTGACGCTGGAGAATGGAGACCGGATATCAACAAAGTCAATACTTTCATCACCGAGTGTCTTCCTCTGGTTCTGTCTGCAGCATCTGAGGTGATTAAATTGATCTTCATTCGTGTTGAACAGAACAAACGAGTTCCTTAAACTGATTAAGGTGCTTATAATATATATACATATTAATAATATATATTTTTTCTTCTTTTTTCTTTAAGCGAATGAATTACTATATTTTCACTATTGTTTTTTTACATTAGGTATGACATATTATTAGATATGAAATGCACACGATGTTCTTAACATGTAAAGACGTATACATAAATTGAATTTTCTGCTGTCGTTCCATTAGAACGTAGAATAACCAATTTCTTGAATGTAACGAAGAATCCCAAGTATTCTGGAACAACGTGTTTCCTCTGAATTAGATTTTACAGAAATTCACTCTGACAAGCAAAATCGACTACCGCATTCAATCCGTTTTTATGAAACTATATTTTATTTATACTATATCTCGTGCGCATCGCATAATGCATCTGCGATGCAACAACGTGGTGTTGCGGGGCGCGTCCGAGCCACCATCTGATTTTGGCAAGAGTAAGAAAAGCCACGGGTTCTGGCATGGCGCCATCATTCTATCAGCGTAATTATTTTTATGTCAGCCCGCACGTTCTACGTCACCGACAGAGCGCCGTATTTCAATATTTCAACAATTTCATATTTCCAACTTCCAAACGTTTTGTATTACAGTGGCATTACCTGGTTTTTCTTCTTTTTTTTTTAACATCCCCTGCAATCTCCGCATTTTCCATCCGAGTTATCGAATACCGCATAACTACAGCGTCGCAACGCGACTTCAACTAACAAGCTGGGCAAAGCTGGGGAACGTTATATCGTTATATTGATACGTTACACTGGGAGAAATGATTTGGTAATATAAAGTACCAGCTGCGAGCAGGGGAAATTTGTTTGGACCAATCGATACAGATTTGAGTTGATTACACCGTTGTTGAAATAATGAACTTGGTATAATTGTTTCTAATGTGTATTGCAACCACCGCGATTACAGCAATTCAGTAAAAATAAACTGAATTAAGTTAGGTAGAAAGGTAAATGCATTTAAGTCAATCGAATCTGCGGTTACTACAAAATTAAGAGTTGTGTCCTGAAAGAATGTCCGCTAGGTGGCAGGCCGTGAAATGATCAACTCGCAACTACAATGTATCTCTGAAATGTATATATCAGAGTAATAATTTTGCATATGATACTTTAGTCAAAGTTTAATTAGCATAACGTTACAGGTGCTTTACGTTTTCTGAACACCTTGAGTCTGATCAATACATCTGTGAGAGAATACGAATTTTTAGTATAAATTAGGTATTGTGATTAGCGAATACAGGTACAAATATCTCATATTATGAACTACTTTGTATGTATAAAAAATAATAGTTCTGAAGATGCCGTAAATACCGTGATGGTTTGATCGAATAATTGTGTTTCTTCAAATAAACTATGTTTACGATAATTTAAAAAAAAATCAATTACACAAAGTGCAATAGTGATTCTTTGAACTTCGTTTACATTTATCTGAATTACTTATTTCATTAATGCGATTCAAAGTACGTTTTACACGATGTCTCATATATTTTGAATGATTGATAACTTAGTGAGAATCACCGTAAATTATGGTTGAAATAATTTAAAATTCGATTGTCCGCCGGCAACCAGTATGAGCGGTAAAATGAGTTAAATTTCGGTAGAGGTACAAATTCGTGTTCTGAGTATAGAATGGCAGCGAGATGACTGAGGGATGTCAGGCGTTATTTGTGTTCCTGGAAAACGTTTCATCCCTGGAAAAATTCGTTTTCCGAGTTTTCAATAATAAGAAGAAAAAAAGAGGGAGAAAAAGCGAAGAAATTTACGTAGTTATTTTCTTTATCGCTTCTACAAACATCGCTTTAAGTCTGCCTGTTTTCTTTCTCGTTTTCTCTACATCCAACCTTTGTATGTTCTGTCGAAACGTTATAAAGCGAACAACGGCCATAATTCTTGGAAAAATTCGTTAGTGTTATACTTGCGAATTTTTTGCATGCGCGAATTTCGGCCTGTGACTTTTTCACAAGAAATATTTCCGTTCCAAAAGTCAAGAATTTCGCGTAAGCTCGATTCCTGTTTTCATTCCATTTTATTTCCATTCGTTCCCCTTGGTAACAACGTCTATTCCAAGTTGTCTCGTAAGGTAGTCCCCTCAGGCACCATATATAAAAATTGAATAGATATACATACATCTGCATGCACATGTTACGAAATGTATTAGAATATACATATTCGCAACGTGAAACTTTGATTCTTCGTATAGCGTAAAGGAGATATTTGAATTTACTATTTGTAAAGTCATATGAAAACCCATGTAAAGATATGTACCGGTAAGTCCGATGGGAATTGAAAGAGACATTTTCGAATAAAGGATGAAAAAAGGGATATAAAAATGTTTGAAATAATAAAACACTGAGATTCTTCGACAATGTTTGAAATTTTATGAGTGCGTATTCATATTCGTCCCCCTTATTCAACAGTCACGTGAAAATCGACGAATAATGGAGTGAGTTTTATGAGAAGCGCAATGATCTTCGTCACGGTGAAATTCCTACGCTTCATGATGTTATGCCCCTTGATAGAATCGCTTGAAAGGATTCTCTCAAGGATAGTATATAGTTTCGCTACATATTGATATACTATTGCTTCCAAAGAATCCCTATGAAATTCAAGGAAATTCAATTCCAAATGAGAATCTCTATCAAGAGTATTGTATTGTATTATACAAGTATAATTATTACAGTTCAGAATTTGATACAAAACAAAGAGACAAGTACCTGTAAGGTAGATCCCCATTATTACGATAGATAGAGCCGGAAATATCCCAGCAAACACGTCTTGTAACAATTACATCTTTGTTATCTAGCAACTATGTAAAATGCTACATCGAAGTAAGAAAAGTGTTTACTGGGATAAGATTGGAAAACTTTACTGTTGTTTGCCATATATTTATGTAACAATGCGATAGATAAATTCGAATGATTGTAATAACAAAAAACTGCACGTTTGAAACTTCCAATTTGCGTCCTCCGAATCGTAGGTATAGTGTACGAAGTCCTTATACGAGGAAGCATTTTCATTTTTTTTTAATCTTTAGCTTCCTCATAGATGGATCTTCACTTACTTGAAAAGTTGGAGCTCAATCGGTCAAAGTTAGTTATATTGATAAATTTGATTTTTCGAAAAATTCAAACTATCATTAAATCTTCTCGATGGATTCGGTTCAAATGCAATACCAACCATCCTTGAATACAAATGTCTTCGTCAAGAAATATTTAGACGAGTATCATAAAATTTACGATTGCTAGAGTGATAACGTCCTTTTTTTTATGAATTTTAAAACGACATAAAATTCGAAACGCAGCTTGAATCATGACGGAAATTATAGTCGATAAAGGTATTATGGAGCCGCGAAAGCATGAAAAATTTGGAGGTTGTAGCTAATTTGGCACATTCTGAATACAGTGACATGAAGATCTCGAAAAAAAATTTTCCACCGTCACCTAGCTTCCTCTATGAGGAAGCAAGAGAACTAGATAATAATCAAGATGAGATTCAACATCGTGACAACTTGCTACGAAAACAGCAAAGTTGAATTTGTATTCGCCGACACGATTCAATTACGTGGATATTCATGGCGTATAGAATTGCATTGTGGGACGTATCTTTACCTTACAAATGTGGAATTGTCCTTATATGCAAGCACGCAAAGATCTATGTGTACTATACGAACTGAAAGCAAAGAGAAAACTCTCTCACTTTGTATCCTGCTGAAGGTAGTAAGAGTCTGAGAGTGATACACCTATATAGCATACTAGTTCTTTGGCACCTTAGTATACTTGTGCCACAGTATAATTCTCACGTGTAATTTCATCCTTGCTCATCAGTTCTTATCCTTTCCCAGGAGTAGTCTGTCTGCACGTCCCCACATATCTCAGTACAGCTCAAAGTGTTAACCAAGATCTCAGAGCAGTTGCAACCTTATCTCATATCTCATTCCCTGAGCTCAGGAAAGGGTTGGAGCGTAGCGGTGGCTTTCCTACGTCGAGCAATTCATTCGCCTCAAAACAGCATGGTTACCGCGAGAACCCTTATAAGGCGGATGGTAGAAGTTAACGAAACTTTCTGCAAACTTTTTCCCACACACAAAGTTATCCCCTGGCAGCCAGTGTATTCACAACGAATGTAATCATTGCTGTGCTTACGTAACTATTTTGGATTTCTGGTTAGTAAACGCAATGATATGCATATTTCACGGCAGGAAAAACATTGGATCGGCACCGCAAAACTGCTGTTGCAACGGTTAAACTTTTTGTCTGTGTACCACGGGGTTTTTCACTGTGAAGTTACAAGCCATGGTAGACCCACTGATTTTCCACTTTTAGGTTGTTCTCCTTATACTACAACCAGTATACATTTATGTATTGTACGTATACAGTGTGCGAGGTGGATTCTTCCACCTTTGCAAAATTTTCAAGCAACCTCTTTCGGCTCTTTATACGATGGTAGAACGATCCCTAAGACCACTATGGAAAGTTTCAACCCCAGAGCGTACAAATATTACAAGCGTAGAAACTTGACGGCTTTCGGAGATAGGTGTTGCATCGCCTCACGGACATTCTTCGGTTGCGTTTTCTTTCTACTTTAAACCAGGGGATTTTCGTGGACTTTCTTCGCGCTCGTCCCTTATGCTTTTACGGCACGCGCGAGGACTCGATAAGTAGTATTAAACTCGTGTGTGACAGTGGGTATAGGTAACTTGGACATTTTGACATTCGATCGGATAATATGGGTGAACGTTTATTTTTGTTGTTGTTGGGAAGACCACACGAAATCTCGGGACATAAGTAGGGGTAGTAGTACGAGGATTATATTGCCAGAGACACGCTTAGGCTTTATTAGCTAGAGGAATTGTAGGTGATACTATGGTTAACGATACTACGTGACTGTAACCGTACGGCCATGGTTATGGCAGGCATGTAAGGGTGGTAAACGCGACGCAATTATGTCAGGTTTGTTCTTCGGGATACAATTCAGGATACGGGCGTCTTGCTGAACAAGCCGTGGGTAATAACTTAAGGTTAAGGTAGGAGGCAGGACAGTTTGTATTATCATGCCGGTACGTAAATCATGACAGCAGCCCTTCTTACACTTATCCCTTCCGCACTGTTGCCACCCTTCCCTTCGCACCTCTGCGCCTCTGTATCCTGTTATATTCACTATACTATACCTTATATCTTACTGCCTCTTGTTCCCACTTGAAACCATTCTCTAACCTTGGCAGACAGGGCGTCGATCTCGAATCTACCAGCCAAGGGATGAAACGACCACTCTTATTCTTATAAGGGCCACTTTTCAGAAAATCCAATGGCCCCTGAGCCTCGTAGGTTGTGAAAAGTACAAAAGGGCTAACACGAATTACCAGCATATGTTTATGTATACACACACATACACGTACACGCACACAGAATAGGGCTATGCACTTAGCACCAAAATGCACTCGAAAACCATTGGAACGGAAGGAACGGTCAATGCACACCCCCCCTTTCGCCACTTTATATTCTAGCAAGATTTTCAAACATTCTGATATTTAATACGGCAAAAAAATTGCATACAATGGTATTCGAATATCGTTCACCTTTCGCCTTAGATAATTGTTCACAAGTGCAGCACGAACTAGGTTCTCTCTATTATTTTTTTTTCATTTTCCAAATAGTGATGCTTCGTTGTAAAAATTTGATACGAAAAATATCTGCTCCTCGAAATGATACACTTATGTCTCCTATAATGAAAAGAATAATGAGGCTCAAGAGAAATTTCAGGAGCGTTTGACCTAGCGAGGGAAGTGCAGTGGGTACCAGTATTTGTGTTAGGTCAACAATTTGCCACAGGGTAAATAGTTAAGGGTGAATAGTCAGTAACGCGAGGGCCGGATGAAGCCATGACAATAACCTCTTGTGCAGAGGAAAAAACTTTTAATTAAACTTCTCTTTCATGCGGAGATAAGTGTCTCGAATAGATGTAATGCAAGTTTTCTTAAAAATTTCAGTGATTAAGTTTAACGCAATTTGGACTGCAAGAAGAGGGAAAGTCAAAAAATATAGTCGCCCCTGGAAAATACCTTTAGACAAGAATTCTGCCAAGGGCTTTATAGCAGGGTTATCCGCCGTTACAAGATCCACTATTCAAACTTTACGCCGTGCAGTCCATTACGATATTCTCCTCGGGAGAGGCAATTCGGCTGGAAAGTCGTAGCGGGATACCGCGCAGTAAAATATTTTTCTCGTTACTCGCAGGACCGTAACGAGTCTCAACCCTCCGACTGTCTTTTATTTTCTTGGGGACTCGCGATTCTCCCTTCTTTTACATTTCAAAATATTATATATGCGCGTGAGTGGTAAGTGCTTTCGTAAAGGAACTTCACTAGCATTGTCACGAGATAAAAAATGTTAATCATAAGAACATTGTTAATCGTAAGAAATGATTGGGAATAGTATAACACTTCTTTAAAAGAGAGAAAACAGTAATTTTACCAATATCATCGTAAACGTTACTGATCAATATTTATATACTCGGAAAAGAAAAGGATTATTAAGCTGTCAGTTTTTATCTCAATTTAACTTTTTTTCACGGTAAACTTATATACATTAATGTTACCTTGATACGTATTAAGCTTATTGCACGCTCTTGGGAATATATCGGTTGTTATGGGTGGGACATAAGGTAGCAAAGGTCGGAGGGCATTTATTACGTGACGTCGTGGCGTACCGCGGCGCAAGCAGACAGGTTCTCTTAACGAATAAGGTTGCGTTTACGCGGGAGGCGGACGAAACGAGCCGTAGCGAAGCACTGGAATTTCGTCTCAATTTTCGCTCGACGTCGACGCCCGACGTCGTCCCGTTATCTATGGGCTGCGTTTTCATAATATCTCGAAGGAAAAATGAGGATGGCGTGAGTGAGGGACGATGCGATACATCAGACTTAGCGGCTGATAACCACTGGATATACCTACTGTGTGTGAAAACTAGCATACACGGAATTGGTTGGTTGGGCGGTTGCTCCGTTCGTATACAGAGTCGAGTTTTGCGCGTTTGAAAAGAGAGAGAGAGAAAGTTCAAAGAAAGGAACAGAAAAAAAGTAGATAATTAGAAAAGTCAAAAAATATTCATGTTGGGATGAACAACGTTGTCTCGCGGTCGAAACCTCACGTTTATATTTCCTATTACTTGGAAAATTTGCTTGACGTTATTTAAATGTAAATTTCTCTGTGCGTACTCTTGTTATTAACGCATGTGATAAGGATGCTTACGATGAGCACTTTATTCCACTCTTTCTATGCGGGAAGTTATGAAAGCAGGAAGAACTATTGAAGCTCAACGTACATTCGCGTGCTGGTATGGAATTCCATATTATTCATGTATCTCAGAAATTGAAAATACATGTCATTATGGGAACTTACTTGTAAACGCAATTAGAACCTTTTGTCAAAAATGGAAACAAAAAAGGAAGAGAATGCAGGAGTTTAATAAATTATATTTGTACTTTTAAGTAGAATCAAGTATACTTACGTTGTTTTCTATTAGAATTAAATCAAGCGCACGTGTCGTGTGTTGATTACAATTATGAAAACTTTATTTAAAGTATCGTAAATAGAATATTGAAATAAACATGAAACCGGAAATATGAGATGGACATTTAGATTGCATACGTTTTTCTCCCATCAACATCCGGATTTCAACTTTTCCTGTATATTTCAAATCCATTGATTCAGCCGTTTTCCCGTAAACAATTTTTTCAGTGTCTAACGCATCCTTCTATCTTAATAACTCTCACACGTTTCACGTAGTAATACCTTGGTTTCATGGAGTAGAGATGTTAGCAATTTTACCTAGAAGCATGTTTTGTCGTATATCCAGGCGTCAGCCATCAGAAAAAAAACTCATTGTACTCAAAAATTCATCTTAAAAGGTAAGTAATACAGCTCTCAAGAAAATTTAAAATCACATTTTGATATATAATAAATACAGTGAAAATAATAGTACGGCACACGATCAAATCGTACGAATTGTAAAATACCGATGATATCTTCAGTGCCTTTTATCGAACGGCTGCACCCAAGTCAAAAGAATCCGTACCTTTAGTAAGTTAAAGAAAAATTAGTTTATAATAGTCACTAAGTCTACAATCATTCTCCGCGACGTACTGTTTAACACTTTCTCTGTGTATTTAAAATTGCTTATTGTATATACATATATACCCAGAGAGCTGAGCCTCTCGTCTATGGGCGATATGCGCACAGAATGTGTTAAGCACTGGCACGTAGTACAGTTACTGTATTTCTAGCACCTAAAAACGAAGAAGTAGTAACTACTCAGGGTCAAGTTTATTAATCTAATTTACGATGGTATTTCTGCACAAAGCAATTCTTATAGTGTACACCCAAAAAGACAAAGATTTATCGCAAAAATAATTGAATTAATTCGTGAACTTCGAAAATTCGGCACAGTGAGACAGATTGTGTATATTATTATTCGCAAAAATTGTCAAGATCATAAAATGAAAAAACGAGGAATAAAACCAAACAATCTTAAAATAAAAAAGGATCTGTCTTGTTGCGTGATTGCTCATGAAAGTGTCGGATTTTCGTCAAAAGGAAAAAAAAAAAGATCGGTTTGATATTCGTCGGCGTACATAGTGAACGGAATGAGACCCGTTATTGTAGAAGGATTGGAAAATGAGATTTAGCATAAACACGTTTGCCTAAAGGGACTGGCGACGGGTTGATTGTAAAAAGATTTGCGTGGCTAAATAAGAAAAGCCAAAATAAAAACAATGTTAAATTGCGATACGAGAGCTGACGTCTCTATAATATTTTACATGAAAAATTTGAATGCGGTCGAAATCAATAGTTAGGAGAGTAGCAGGTTTGGCACGGTGTAGTAGTCGGTAGATACTATCTCCACGTGCTACTAGTATAGGGTACACTCTGTGCACGTGAGGATCGAGTGTATTTCAAAAAGGGCGTGCCTTTGGC
The DNA here is from genome assembly GCA_030142655.1 of Trachelus tabidus. Lineage (NCBI taxonomy): Eukaryota > Metazoa > Arthropoda > Insecta > Hymenoptera > Cephidae > Trachelus > Trachelus tabidus. The sequence goes on from JARQTI010000473.1 coordinate 65,473, forward strand.
CAACGGAGCTTTCGAGGATGTTTTCTACGACTATGACCCACCCCCTGGGGGCTGAAGGGTTCAGAGGGAAACATGGGAGGTCGAAGGAATATATTTTTAAGCGAAAAACGTTCGTCCAGGAAACTACCACTGGAGTTCTCAGTCCTCCTGGAACATCCAGTCCTCCCAATCTTCCCAGTCCACCCCTGATTCTCTCTTCTCTCGCATCCAGGAAATCTCTCTTCTCCATACCCTGACTATCCCATCGGTAAATTTATCCCTCGCTGCCGCGTTACTCCAGGGTCCATTTCGTAGCCTGGAAAACGAAGTAGAGAACCCCGACGCCATCACAACCATCGTCTCTACTCCCTAACCTACGCTACTTCCTGTCAGATGCGTTAGATCTACCGGTCCTGGCACACACTCTAGGGGATGCTGCTAACCCACGCCTCCAGATACCATACTTCGGACATACTCAGGCTACCCCATTGCTCCCCACCACCATTCTCTGGCTAGCAGACTTCCATGGCCAGCGACCTATTCCCCTTTACTGACCAGCTAGTAGATTCGGGACAGTAACAACCAGCCAGCTAATTATACCTGCACCCACATTGACTTCATCATGGTATACCGGTTAGCTGTGCCACTATACGATACTTGCTCGTGTACGCCCTTGTCTGCTCAGTGGTAGCACTTTATTGTTCTTGACTTATCGTACTCTCTCCTCTTTCGCATTATTTCGCTTTTTTCTCCCCTTTCTCGTGATAAACAAGTACAAGAGAGCACTTAGCAGGAATACTTGGCTTTTGTGGAAACTTCGAATTGACTTTCTTTATTTCACGTAAAAATAACTTTTATTTAACGTAGTGGATATCGATGACTTTACGATTTTTTATTTTTATTAGTGACAACGATAGCCAAATTCAATTAGACAAAGATAAATGATTGATAGAAATTAATTTATAACGTACGTTGGATCAGCACGTTTCAATCGGATGTGAAGTAGCAATTATGCAATATAAATATCATGTATTTCTATGTTTCTCTGTTTGCTCCTACTTTATCAGAGCAAATGATGCGCATCGATTCAATGCAAATTGAGATTTCAAATTGAGCAACGAGTGTTTCTACTCATCTGCTCCACTCAAACCGATTCATTCTATTTTCCAACTGCTATTGAACATGGTAGGTTTTGCTGGTTTTATTATGCACATTGGATGCAGCCTGGATGAACTGTAGATTGAGCTATACGTAATTCCAAGAATTAGTGCGCATTCCATGCACTTTAATACGACATGGCGAGCACATTGAAGCTTAGCTCGCCGCTTCTACTTGGGGCCATCCCCTAATGATCTCGTTAACTTTCTGGCAAACTACCCCTTACGATCACATACTTCTCTATGGCACTCGTTAATATTCCGACCTACAGATAGTTTCCCTTGAACTTAATTTATCGTAGAAGTACCTTGAGTGGCACTTGTCCTGGCCATCATTACGTTCAAGACTTAGACATAAAAGTATTCACACTCTTGTCTAGTGAAATTGGAAATTTCAATGAAACCAAAAGTATGTTGATTCTTCTTTTTTTTCTACAACCCCTATGGAAACTTCTAAAATTTAAAGATCCACACTCACCGTACTTCTGTTTGAATTTATTGACACATCTCTCAGTCGTGGGTTAGGTACATACCTGAAACAGAAATTATGACCATTATTATTGTTATTAGACAGATCTTCCAATCCTACAACCCACTGTTACTTCTACGTCTTTATATATATAAGATGTTCCTTCATAATCGAGGGTACTAATCCCTCCGTATCCTTTGGGAGTAGTCCCTACCTCTAAGCCTCTCCTCAAAGTTTCCCTTAAGTCCTTTACGTAAACTCTTCCCAAGTTGACCCAGTTAACCTTATCTGGCGTGTAATCAATTAGTTTTCCTGGGAAAATGTAGACCGGACAAGGCTAATCATAAAGATCATCTCTAGAAAGTATAAAAGTGCTATTGACATTGGTCCCTACCCTTGTTACCAACGATAGACGTTATCGTGACATCCTGAGATTTATTGTAAGTGTAAATCGGTAGTCGTAGATCAATAAAGTGCTATACGTCATTAATGAAAAAGGAAAAAAAAAGTAAATTAAAGAGAGTAGAAATGCATGGCAAAAAATAAAGAAAGAAAATACAAAAGAGTATAAAAGAGTAAATCGATTATCGAATGTAGCTACTGCACGAATAGGAATACCTAGCTGAAATACATAGGCAGATATATAGGAAGGCATGTACATGTATGATAACGTAATGTCGCTTCAATGGAAATCCCAGAGAAAGGTTAGAGAGCAAAGAAAACCATGAAAATCTTTCGGAAGAGCTTTTTCAGTCGTGCGAATACATGGTTGACCGAATTCTTCCCAGAATCCCTTCTGCCATCTTGCAAAATTGTAAAAGGTACGGGAAGGGGCCATAGTGGAAGTACAAGCCATGGAATAGTGAGCACACTGGGATAAATAGAAAGAGAGGCAAATACCAGGATAATGTGTGTCAAAAAATAATATGAGTTGAACCTGAAATAAGTTTTAAATATTCATTTAGAGAAAGACAACTTTCTCAAAGTCTTGAACCCATTTCCATTTTTCTTTTTCTTCTTCTTCCTTTCCTACAGATATACTAATTTAACGACGTCACTCCCTAGTTACCCAAAGAATAAGGGGGTGATGACAGAACAGAAAATACAAATGAAATAAAACATAGCAAGCAGAACCCAACAACTACGGATGGTATCTTTGACAATTCTCATTACAATTAACCGTACTGCTAGATAGAGATACCAGAGAATAGAACATTATTACTTTTTCGAAGTGAACCAATTCCCGGGTGGGTAGTCGTGAAACACCAGGGTCGAATAAATAATTCCTCTGGGCTTTTCCGCCACTAGATAGATAGGTAGGTAGGTTACCCGTATTATATCGCCGTGGAATTCGCCAGCATTTAATCAACCTCCTAAGCTGAAAAGTTTCGCGCGTAATTATATAACAAGAGTATACTAAAATATAGATACCTGAAAATGAACTAGAAGCTAGCCAATGAATCACTGCTATAGCTGCTTACATATCAAACAATTTACAATGTGTGCTAATCAATTAAAATTTTTATAAAATCAACAGATTAAAGAACTACGGCACGTTTTAAAATTTAATAAATTTAATAATATTATTTTTATAATTTTTTCAAAAACCTTAAATCTCATGGAAATACGAAGTGAATTTAACCGCATGGGAGAAGAAAGTAGAAAGTTTCAAGGGACTCAAAGCTCAACGAAGGATTCTCAGAGAATTTCAAAGATGGCGGAAGCCGGTCCGTGTAAAATAATGTTCGTCTGTGTAAGGTTGTAATAGATCTACAAAGAGGCGACTCTGGAAAATTCGCCAACAGGAATGTCGACTTTGCGATTGCGACAAAAATCTAGAAGAAATGTGCGTAAATCTGAATATATTTACGTAGAGTAATAGGTGGACTTTGCCAAAAGTGGATTTCGTCGATTTAAGGTCTACGTAGATCTCGATAGAATTGCGTAAACTACTTAGTAGATAGTTCAATTATATTAAACATAAATTAACCCACATTTACGCAGACTGGGTAAAGATTTATGTTGCAATCGCAGAGTCTAAATCCCAGTCTGCAATTGTCTCAGTTTCTGGACTTTCTGTATACGTTCTTTTGTAGATCTATCGCAGCTTTACATGGACTGAAAATATTTTGACACGAGATTCCATGTGCTTTCTCCCAAGAAGCTACCAACCAGAGATTCGACGAATAGGAAAAACAAGAAAAAAGGAGAGAGAAAATGAATGAATGAGTAAGAAAGAAAAAGAGCGATGGATAGAAAGGAAGAAGTAGTAAAAAAAAGAAGGCCTTCTGCGAAAGAGAGGTCCTTCTTCCAGGCCAGGATTTAGATAGCGAGACTAATTATAACCCCAAGCGGACAGATAGTGATCCGCTCTTCCGCTCCCAGTTGGCTGGCGCAATTCCACCAGCCAGTCCCGTGCAATTCCTCGGGATCGCGGCTTTTTCCTATGGTTCCCACGGGAGCGAGAGGAAATATCCCGTGGAAGTAGAGAGGATTCAGAGAAACCCGTTTCACCTATAAAGGATATCTAGCTCGTGTGTGTACGCGAAAGCTGCGCGCCATTCGCTTCCACAGGAAAAAAAATAAGAAGATAGGGAATATAAAACATAAAAGCAATATAAAAAAGTTGAAAAATTAAAATCCATGAAATTTCTGTACATTTTATAAATTCTTTAATAAGTCATGAGCGAGCTTCAATGAAATATTTTAACTGATAACGTTTAATGGGATGATAAATTTAATAAAATAATTAGCTGTGGCAACGACAATTTTTAATTGGCTAGTTAAAGTTCAACAGTCAATGAAGCATGTGCATTAAATAAAATTTTCAAAATTAACTTATCACACCATATGGCTCTAAGTAGATACAGTCTGACGTTAAAGTACTCTCAGCCTAGTAACACCTAGAACGTACAACTACGTACTGTAATGCCACGTGCACTACACTTGGCCTCAATGAGGTTTAAGACATTCTGGCATCTTTCCAGAAAAATCTACTCGACTCGGCTTCAGGTAGAACCTACCTACAAGCTACATATGTACTTATCCATATAGAGAACCTCACTTAAGCCTGATACTAGTAGGTATTACATTCTGCCGAGCGTAAACTGTTAAACTGTAACTACCGGTATAAATATTAGCACCAGTATGTGCGTTATTTAGGGAATGCTCCGTATTTACTTCTCTTGGCTTTTCTCGAGCACACTTCTCTACATGACAAAATACTTGTGTACTAGCCACTTTCCTCATACGTATTTAGGTGAAGTGCCCATCCGCACGTTGGAAAGTGTTGTATAAAATATGAATTTATGAGGAATTGCAAGAACGCTTGGCTAAGCTATATGAATACTATGTAATACATGAGCGTGAAGTGTGGAGAAGAATTATGAGATTTTGACTTCAGTGATACTGTCTCTTAATTACGCGGATGAAATTAATTTCATTTTCACCTGTGCGCATGCCCGTGAGCTCTTTGAATTTTGTGTAAGAATTCGAATGCACCTGTGAGCCACGATGTTTTTTTTATAATATATAATTCATATAATCGTGTATGAGGATGCATTTAAATAGAGGTAGTGAATAAACTTCTTGTTGATTAACAAAGGAATGTATTGGTCGCAATAGTAAAATGAATATTGGATTGATTTGAGCTAAAGTAATCACACATGACGTATCTGTTGTAATTCTATTTTATTAAAAAAATTTGTTTCTCACTGTAATTCGCCATATTGGCCAACTTTGCGTATATCCATTATAGTATGTTAAACTATGTCTACAGTATGCACTGTAGTTATATTACTACAGCTACCTTGTCATAGCTTTACATTATTTCTTGTTTTCCTTGTAAAGTTCAATCTGGACTGATTTAGCGCGCTGATTTCGATACGTTGTTGATTCACGAGTAAAATTTAGGTAACAAAGTATGCATGGTTTTGCAATAAAATATATTTAGAATTTTCTCATTTCACGTATACTTCGCACACTATACTCCAGTGTGCAAAATAGTGTCTATTTCATAACTTTGTTGATTCCTACATTTTGATGTACGGGTAATCCGAATCACGTGTTTATTTTCTTTCCACAATGGTAATATCTTTTGTTATTGTTATTTCTTACGTTTAAATAAATATTGTGGCGAGTGAGTTAAAGATCGATGCATTTTCTTAAAAATAAAATATTTTTTAAATCAAATGGAGCAAATGATTTTTTTAATGTCAATATTGTTACTAAGTATGAAAATACTGAAGTTGACTTTATCATCGAAATTAAAAGGACGAGCAAACTTCGTTCGATACGTTTAAGTGGAGAGATCGTAAAGGTAAACTTTAGATAAGTTCGTCCTAAAATTATTGATATCCATTTTCAAACTTTTCTTGACATTCCCAATCCCGTTATGGGATCAACCACAAATCTGGATTTACGTAGCTATAACTGTGATGGCTTGGGTTCTGCACGTTACTATGTATAGGGATAGTTGATTCAATTCTCTGCAGTCCCGTAACCATATAACGTGATCTATGAGTTGCCTTGTTTGATCTATGAGATGACCGTTTGATCTAGTACGCTCATAGAAGGAATATGAGATCGTTCAATAGTTAAAGAAAGGAAAATTAATATTTCTCCCAGAAATATTTCGTTTTGAAGCTTCCTGTTGGTATTGCACTCTAAAGTTTTCACTTTAAATAGCAGTTGGGATATGGAATAGCAAAGTGCATATTACTATTATATATTATACAGAGTGTCTCACCGAAAGTGAACACCTCGATTATTTCCATTATTATTGAAGATAAAGAGAAAAAATTTCAGATAAAAATCGTATGGTTTCAAAGGATCGATTTTTCATCAAAATTATTTTTTTTATATTCGTTTGATTTCGCGATGCAGCACGTTATATGTTTTTTTTTTTTCTTTAATGGAACATTATTTTCTTTTGGTATAAGAAACTAGCTCATTCTTTTTCTTAAAATTTTCAGAGCTTGCAGACTAAAATCCATCCATTTCCAGGATATTGAGAAGTGTTTTTGTTGAACAATCTTCGTTTGTAGCGCCGCTAGAGTATTTAGGGTTTGCGCGCATAATTTCGCAACCACAAGTATACTTTCCATTCAAATACATACATCCATACGTATAGATATAATATCGTAACTGAAACACATTTTTGTTGCACAATACTTTAATCAAGAATACGTGTTGGAGTTGCAGCATTTACGCAAAGCATAGATTTAATGGAGATCTGAATTTCCATGAGAAGAGACAAGTGTTTGTGTCTAAACTTTATATTTTCCACTGGAAATAAACAAAAAAATGGAATACAAAGTAAATATAAAGAACAAATAAAGATGTCCGCCATTTAGCTAGGAATGTATTTTCATCCATACAACAGTCGACCGTTTTACCAATATCATATAACCAGCTCTTTTCCAGCTTTTTGGAAACGAGCCTTATTGGATCCATTCATTTCTTCGACCGGTTTCTGGCGCGATTCTCGGCCAACTTCAACCCCTATTCCCAACCAGTGGTTATAAACTATGTATAACGATATTCTCGTAAAGTTTGTGTAGATCCATGAAACCTTATAGAAACCTCCATGAACTTAGACACACACATTCGAAGTATCCTTTTCTAGTCGGTCAATTTTTACCAGAGGATGACAATTTGTACTTCTTCACTGCTACCGTTCCTTACCTACCCTGCTATGTTTCTATGTCCTCGTTTTCTTCCAATCGGTGAGCTAACTCTGGTACGTCCCCCTATGCTGGTAGCGGATTGCGGACCCACGTTCGCCTTAAAAGCCAACGTGCTGACTGCAGTTGGGCGCGTGCACAAGACGTGTTTGCCTGGAGGGGGTTGCACACGGGGGCTGACCGTTCAATTGCGCGGGGTCGCGCACGTGACTAACACTCTAATTATGTATATCGTCTTAATTAGCTGGGCGTTACGTCGAGCGGATTCTTTATGGGCTGATCTCGCATGGACCTTCACCACTTACTCACTCTACCGGAGAACCCATTAGATCCCCTTCCGCCTTATTACTGCTGCTCTCCAATTTTCTATTAATCCCATTCTCAGATAGTAGTGCCCATCACGTTATGGTATAATGCCTTATTGGACAATAGAGAATCCTATGGAATCGTAATCACCCGCCCGTGACAATAGATCCGCTATTGTACCAGTAATTGGATATAGAAATAATTTTAAAAAGAATTCGCAATTTTCATTAATTCTTTAGTTGTTCCTTGAATATTCTTGTATGGAGACTGTTATGCAATTACCTGAATCCTCTTTTTTTAGGGGGAATTTACTGATTATGGTTATCCTACCTTTTAACTGACCTTTTACTTTTGCTTTATTTTACCACTGCAAGGGAGCTCGTCTGCCGTCAACGAGACATTTAATTTTCATGAAAACTTACGCGCCGAGGATCCGGTTAACCTGCAAGCCACAAACTTCTGCAATTACTCCCTGCCCTCACCCTACTCCCCCCTCCCCCCTCCCCCCGAAACTTTTCCGTGGTTAGAGTAAGAAGGTGCAGAGTTTCTAAGAAAGTAAGAGAGAAGGGCAACTGGTATAGAGAGGCAGGAGTATTCGGCATAAAGGGAGGACAAGAGAGCATCGTGAAAATAAGCCTTTATAGAGGCGAAATTCGCAGCAAGGTCGAACATTAATTGCAGCTTCATTAATGGTGCGGACCGAACCGTTTCGAGAGCCTTCCTACTTCATGCTGCTTTCGCTTCATTTTCAACGTCTTCCGTACAATTTTCAACGCCTTACTCTATTCTCCACTTAACCTTATTTCTCTTGGAAAACATCTTGGAAAACTTGAAAAGTTTTCTTAGCTTAGCCGCCCCTTTATTAACAGATATTAAAGATATTGAAGTGCGTATTTTCAACAGGTACTATGATTGATTTAAAAGGCTATCAGAAACTTTTAATGTAGAGTTATTAGGGTGAGCTCCCAATTCGGATAAAAAAGTTTCAAGTAACTTCCAAGACGATTGCATCATCCATAGATGCATTTTTTTTCATTATTGTCTTTAGTCCTCCCTATTGCAACGCGTTGGTGAAAAACAAAAATATATCTACGGACGATACTGTCAGCTTGGGAAGCATTTGAAATTTTTTGACCCGAATTTAAAGCTGAGCCGAAATAGGCACTACACTCTACCGGATACATTATAAAAATTTCCCACGAGATTTAAATAGATTTCGTGAAAGGATTGATGCACTCTACAAAAATTATGTTGCTCTCTACCTTTACACAGAAATCCTTATAATATGTTTCTACTTGTACTTTCCTGTGTTTCCTCATTGCCGGTACACTCTCTTCCCTGCAAACCTTTATTTTTGCACACCCCAGTTTTCGATTTGGTTCATTTATTCATTGAGATGGTTTCAAGCCCCCGTCCAAAAGGGCTGATATATTGAATCGGTAGGGCTGCTTCTTTCTGACGTTATGCCCATTAAACTCTGATTCCAGTAAGGGGCACGAACCAAAGCTAACCTCTCACTCTTTTACTCTCTCGTTCTTTTTCACGTTTACCCTCTCCCTCTTTCCTTCTAGATGGTTTTTCAATGGCGCGTTCATTTGTTTCCTCTCAAGCAGTCAGCATCCCTAACCATTTCTCTCTTGCACCCCAAGAAACGACACTCGGCCACTTAGGAAATCGAGTTTATATTCAGGCAATCGTGACCTTCGTGCCCTTTTCTTCTTTTCTCTTTTTTTTTCTTTTCTCTCCTCTACCTTCTTTCTCCTTTACCTTAAGAGGAAATTGATTTGCTTATTTATGGCTCGATTTAGGTACCGACTCACGATGTTTTCCAGAGAACATTTTACTTAACAATTCATTGCATGGATTGAACACGATGCAAGCTACCGAACATGTTCACCTTCGTTTCAGTGTTTGGCAGGTTTTCTTTTTCACTAATAGAAAATTAAAGGAAATAAATGACACTGTAATTGTAATAAATAAATTCTAATTTTTTTTACATTTTGAGATGGTGGGAGATGTAGAAGAGGGAGAAGGAGAGAGAGAGAGAGAGAGAGAGAGAGAGCGATATTTCTTATGCGCTTCGGCAACCCAAGTCATCTCAAGCGCTAAAATTAAAATACATGCTGCACAAAAATTGTAGATCAGGTGGTTTAAAATGCAAATGGTAGAGCATTTGTAATATAATATAGATAGAAAGAAGAGAAACGGTGATAGTGAAAGTGAAGGACAAGAGATAATTACAAAAGAAAGTAGGAAAAAGTAACGAAAACGGAAAGGTAAGATCAGTACGAGAGCAAGATCTACTTAAAACAATATTTACAGAGTAATTATAAAATATGTAAGTATTATTTCCTCATTACTAGTTGACGAGCTACTCAGCCCACCCGACTGATGGCGCTGAGGAAGAGATGTAACGTTCGTTAAAATATGAAACATAAACAATTGACTAGATTAGCTGTTTTTTCGAAAGGTGGGTATCAAGGAGCTTCTTGATTGTGTCCTGTGAGGCAATTTGTCGCGCTGAAGTGTGTGAGTTGTTCCAAAAATGAGAGAGAACGAGGAGAGGGGGGGGGGAGAGAGAGAGCGAGCGAAGCCGGGGGGGGGCTGCCGTACAACCTAGAGCCTGCATTATCGTGGGTGCACAGTAAGCACAGTTGCGCAACACATATTCCTGTATTTCCCGCAATCTAGGACCGCATTACATAAATTCATACACGTAGTAGAACACGTTCTGCGATAGTGTACATTCGAGATACACCGGCGGATTGCAACAGTTCTAATTCCGATGACGTATGAGTTTGCATAACCCAGTTTTCTGTTTGCCAGTTCTCGGTAATGAGTTGTCTCTAACCTCGAGCGCGCTCGGATTGCGTGCTGTAAATTACAGCGGTTCCTTTATAAAAATTATAAGAATCAAGTAATACCTGGTCTAGAGACTCCGTGGTCTATGTCTACCGCACCTTCGGTCACCCAATCCGGTAGGTCATTTGGCATTTAAATTTTGGCTCTAACTAAGGTTGGTTACATGATAAACTCAATTATTTGGTAGACGTTATACAATGTAGCGTATCATGTTTCAGATAATGCGCTTATATTGAAAATCCAAGGAAATGGAAGCACGAGGTATTACAACGAATATAAAGATTATTAAAGGCATACGAATAGCGTGTCAGAATATCCTCTAGGATTTCCTAGAGAGAATTCCCGAAAGCTTCAAATATCCCATAGAAGTGGAAAGCAGTAGCTTTAATTTTATGGTTGATTAGGCAAGTTTACTATCGGTGGCGCGTCACGTCTAGGACCTCTTAGCAGTTCTTGGCGCTCCTGCGGCGAGGACGTGGAGCGATTCGGCAAGGTTTGGGAAAGGAGTAGGTTGGCAAGAGGTACTGCCAGGGTAGTGGGAAGGTTGCCTGCCTGCTTGGCTGCCTTAGCAGGCTCCGCCTAGGGTGCCTGTAGTAATTGCGCCGCTGCAACGCTAAATCGAATCACCACCGAGGTAATCCGTAGCGAAGACAGGCACCTTCCTACCCTTCCAACCCTTCCTGCCTTTCCTATCCCTTACTACCCTTCCTCATCTTATCCAAACCCTCATCTTAACCGTTCCTTATCCAAACGTAGATATCCTACCCTACGTAGAGACCCTTGGGTTCACTCTTTTCCAGCTCGAGGAGTCCCATTAAATCTTGGCATCTCAGTTATTATCCATCATTCTCGTGGATTCTACTTATTCTTACGTATCCGCATCTTTTATGGAAGCGAATCGTTTTGTCAGTCTGTGAAAACATTAGTGAGATCTTATTCCGAATAATCAGTGTAGCGTAGATAGGGTTTTATAGCTCAATCGAACAACTTCTCTCGTATTTTGTATAATAGAACAGAAAATTCTCTAGAACAGTTTAAAGCTTATAATGCTTCTGGTGTTTTTAAAACTCTCTCACGGTTCACTCCACTTTCGGCCCCTCGTTTTCTTCCCCCTTTCTCATTTATCCCATTTTCCCACTTTCCCGCGCACGTTCGCCAAAGCTTTCCCACGATAAACCACCGCTGGGTCCAGGACTGCCACCTTCGACCTTCCGCCACCTTTCCAATCTGACCAAACGCTACGATAAACCAACGTTATTCCAAGAGAAGTCCAAAGGTGCGATCGCAATCGCGAAGATGCTGCTTGGCTGGCTGGCTGGTTGGTCGGGTGGCTCCTTCCACTGGAAACAGGCTTAAAGAAGTTATATTGTACGTGGGAGGCTTGGGACCCTGGAAAACGTACTGAATTTAAGTTTCTCTCCCAGGGGACAATCGATTCTCCAGTATCTATGGAACGTTCGGACCATATTCCACTTCTAATATTATATATATTTTTGAAATACTCAGATAAAAGTTACACAAAAGTGACGCCTCTCTTTGAAAGTATACGGCATTGCAATATACAGGGTGAGTCGCTTAACTGGGCACAAATGAATATCTCAAAAAAGAAGTATTAACGAAAGAAATGTTAAAACAAATTTCGTTTGGTTTCGAGGGAGAAAGAAAGTGCTGTGCCGTTATTTTTTAATCGCGGCGGTTTTCAAGGTCTTTCGAAGGTCAACTTGGCTTTTTTAAATGGGAACCTATATTTTTTATTGAAGATTGTTATGCCGTACAAAAAACCAATTACCTTTTGCTTGAAACATTTTTTTAATGGGAAAAGTATTTTCAACAAGAGAAGAAAAAAATTAACTAAGGCTTACTTGTAACTCAAGAGAGTTCGAAAATGTATTGATGTAAAAGGACACCATTTTCAATAGTTATTATAATATTATTCAGCACCATTGACAATGAATAGGGTATTTACGCAAGAAAAAAACATTAATTAATTTTTTATTCTCTTCCGATTTTCGTATCTACAAAATCGCTATACTTATTAATAATCCCGGGGTCTACGCTTAATGTTGAAATAATATTGAGAATACTGGTCCTATTAAAAATGTTTCAGACAAAAGTTAACTGGTTTTTTATATAGCATAACAGTCTGCAATAAAAAATATGGATTCCCATTTAAAAAGAACAAACTGAACCGTAGAAAAACCATGAAAACCGCCGTGAATAAAGGATAACGGTACAGCATTTTTTTTCCCCCTCGAAAACAAACGAAATTTGTTTGAACAATTTTTTCGTAAAATGCTTCTGTTTCCAGATATTCGTTTATGCCAATTTAAACGACTCACCCTGTATAATAGTTTTAGTATAACAACAATTTAGGACGATTTTATCCTAAATTACCCCTCTTTTTCACATTTTATTTTACATGGAATCTGCGCAATAAATATAGCCTAATGTCAGCATGTAATAGGATATATATATATTGTACATGTATTTAAACATGGTTCAACGGGTACTAGAACCGCTATAAGTATACGACTGGAACCGCACAAGGGCGTACGTGTCGAGGGATAAAATTTAGTGTTGAAAAAGAAATCCAGTAGAACGTTACAAGGGTCTACGTTGTCGGGGGTTGTGCGAGGTGTTTCAGGGATACGAATCCTTTCAACATGAAAGTCCTCCATGCATCGAAAGCGAACGTGTTCTACGCCCTAGCTCAAAGAGATACATCATCCTGTAGGTGGTAGTAGGATAGCTAGCTGGAGCAGAATATGGGTTCAGGATTGAGGGGCGAAGAAGAACACTCCCAACCCCCTTATTTCGCAAGTCACCCCTACGCTTGTCTCGCCCCACAAGGCCACCGGCGGAGCAATGCCAGGATCGCAGCGTAACGCAACAGCAACTCGACTTCAACGCCGACATCTCCAAGTGTCCAAATAAATAATGTGCCTTATTTGTTATATTCTAGGCGCCGCCACACGAACCTACTCGGCGCCTCGTATCATCTGACATACACGAAAATTCACCCTTTGTAGCTGCGCTGTCGACTGTGCGAAACGAAATTTTGCTGGTGTGGAACGATCATCCGTTTCTTAATAAGAATAAAAAAAAGGATATAGAGAAAAGAAATTCCGAAGAATCCCACCGAGAGAGGATTGCTGTGTCACTGACATTTTGAGAAGATATTTTCTGTAAACACGAAACACTGTCAGGTCGTGCAAGTAATTTCGTTACTGTACTGCTTGATATTTCATTTGACAGAAAAAATATTTTTCTGAAAAATATATTAATATTTCTCGTTATTTCTCTACGTCAGTTCTAATATTTTGACTTAGGATTTCTACGCTCGTGGTAATGATTCTCTTGATCATCGCGATATATCTCCTGGCGATACTTCCGTTTAACGCTGTTTTTCAGCTGTCCAGTCAATATTGAAATAAAAGCCAATATCAGCCGCATCGCCGTGTCACCTAGCATTACAACGCGCCTACTGGTGCTAACGTTAACGCGTGTGCCCGTGCACCTGTGCAACTTTGTTTGAAAATCAAACCAATATTTACAGAATTCGCGTAAGCTCACTTTCTTTCACCAAAAGTAGCACAAAAAATCCGCCTCTCATCATCTCCAACGGAGTCGTTCAACAACTTTCCTTCATTTTCAGTTAATCCTACTAATTGGTTTCATTTTAGCACAGTGATACTGTGAACACTTGTGACAAAATTAAACTATAGTATCAGCACCAGAAGAGCTACTTTAAAAAATGCTAAATTTATATTCGTTAACGTTCAACGTATGTGCTTCAAAACGCATTGTTAACGGTTTTTCGGTTTCCTTAAATCGCTGATAATTATTTGAGCTATTATCATAGATCGTCGGTACTGATCAAATTTTCTTTCTCTGTACCGGGCCATTGAAAAAGTTCTTTGATCTGATCCGAGCCAAGGGAGTCAAGTAATAAAAGCTTGCATGGCAATCGACTGCACCATCCTTTTATAACAGTTTAATTTAAAGTTTTTCCTTTCGAAGATGAGTGCTTCACTTTTCTCAAACCTGCGCTAACCAATACGAGCATTTTTAAAGCTTTTATCCTACATTCTACGAAGTTTCTGTTTAATCAGCGTTCCTTTTTTATTTTCTTATCGGTTCTTTATTATATACTATATTATATTGCTTGTATGTTTAAACAAAAGTAAAGTTTCCGATAGACAGAAAGTAGCACGCGACTTTAGCGGTGGCCTCCCGCTGCCACAATGAAGATGCGCCACGAGAAAAAATGAGTAAAAACAAAAGTATCAAAAAATGTTGTATCTTAAACAATATAAATAACACTACGTCTATAACGAAGTAAAAAGACGCTCCTTTTTATTCCAGAAAGTTCGAAGGTTAATTTTAAAACATTCCAAAAGAGAAGATGTTGCTTGAGAGTGAAAAATTTTTGTTAAAAAATAAAAATTAAAACAGCTTTGACAATGTCGCATGGGTGTCGTAAATTTGTATTATGAAGATCGCCAACTGAAACCGAATCTATAGGAAAATAGCGAAAATTAGAAACCAGCAGAAAAATATGCGTCGTGCTTTTTTTTTGAGAATGTTTAAATTTTCTAGCACACTGTGACTCGTTAAATAAGATATTTCAACACAGTCCGGACACAGTGGTGTAAGTTGCACTTGCTTCACAGTTTCTGATGCAAGACATCATCTACAGCCACACGCAGCTCCCAGATGCACTTTTGTATAATTTTACTTTAATTGCTGTTCAGACACGTGAGTCTTAAACTTTTCCACTACTTTAGTGTCCTCATACCACTTTCTCTCTCTTTCTCTCTACCTCCACTTCCTTCGGAATTTCTCGCAAGCTCTTCCAGCGGGCATTACGTTAGAGTTGTTTGCAGCGAGCTCGCACTGTATGCGCTTCTCGTTACGGCTACGGACGCGTTTATGCATAAATTATATTGTCACGAAACCACGAAAATACTGCGAGACAATTTATATGTAGAAAAGTATGTTTGCTAAGTGATTCCATAATGTCTTTCAGCGCCAGAACACTTCTGTGCATTGCATAGTACATGTATATAAACACGTTCATTTATGAATCTGGAGAAAATTTTTGACGATCACAATGAAACGCAAAGTCCCGTACGACCGAAGCGAGCTGAAGCTGATAAAATGACTCGTCACAAAAGTTACGGTTCACAAGAAAACGATACTACGTACGTGAATGGTTCTTTACGCAGGTTAGCTTATTACAGTTCCTGGCACGTGTGCCAATCCCATCCCTTTAGCTTCAAGATGTTTCGTATATCATCTCTGTGTTTTCTATACGATCACGACGACCGCGAGTTTAACATGCCTATATACATAAAACCAGGCAGATTTCATGGGTTCCTCTCTTTCATGTTATTCATCGCACATTAACAAATCTAACATATTGTCCAGCTTAAATTTCGGTGAAATGGAATATTATTAAACTTACTTAATAACGCGGAGCAGCAAAATTAGCATTTTGGCAATCAAATCAGATCGAGGTGGAGCGCTCGATTGAAACGGAGAAAAGAAAGAAACTTGAGGAAGATTTGGAGCCGGATAAAAATTCGAAAAACTGATTAAGAGAGTGTGAAGACTTCAAGGGATGAAAGAAAAGGAAATTAAATGAAGAAAATTCAGAAGAGAGTTTTACCAGCGTAATATAAAGAGCTGCATGTAGTAGCTGCAAGAATATCTGTATCGCCTTATATCACGTGTACTATAGAGTATACAAGGATCACCCGAATTTTCGCATTCTGAAGCTGTGTAAAGATAAACGCTATATACGCGAGTACTGCCTCTACTTTTGAATAGAGTGCCATTATCCACAGTTCTCGAGGTCAACGCTGTGCGTTACCTACAGGCTCGATGAGCCAGGCGAATGTTATCAACGTGCAGTGTTTACGGAAACGAGACACTAAAGGCCTGGATGCTTTTCAAAAGGCACTATCGCTCGACCGCATCAAACTATCATCTCGGCATGCACCGAATTGCATTCAATCTGAAGGCAGAATAGTGAAGAGACATCCGGGTTCCCCTAATCCATTAAATCCTCCGTGCAGCAAAAATTTTTCTTCGGTTCTCGCTTTTGCCAACAGCATGGTAGAGATGTTCGTTTTCATTATCTCATCTAGTAAAATCTTTGGATATCGCAAACATCGGCTGGTAATATTTCCTAGATCCTCATATACGCGCGGTAAGTTTCAGTAGGTTGGTAAGTTTGCCAGACATAATTCAATGTGAAACTTTGCTCCGGCTGGCACGATCTATGGAGCCCGGTACAATCCTCTCTTCATCTCTCTCCAGCCTTCCTTTCACTCTCTCTCTCTCTCTCTCTCTCTCTCTCTCTCTCTCTCTCTCTCTCTCACTCTCCCCCCCTCTCTCTCTCTCTTCCTCTCTCTCTCTCTTATTCTCTCCTCCATACACTCCTCCGAATATACAAGCACTGAATATCACACACACTCTTAGTCAGCTGCTCTCATTTATTCTCGCTCTTGTACTGTTCTACTGTCCTCACTCTAGTCTAGGCTACTTGAGGCTTGGTATACAGGTGGGTATCCATATTACGGACGTGCTCGTTTTATAGGTAAAGCATAGTATCGCAGGTAACTAGGGATGGTAGTACATATAGTGATACTTCATCCTTTGATGAATTATCGAAACTTTTAGTTCGAAGCACCCAAGTAGGAGAAGCAGGTGGCGCTGCGAGGCAAAATCCGCTTTACGAATGAAATTCGCATGCTAACTTTCTTTAACAAATTTGTCTTCTTAGTCATTCTTATAATTACGCGACACAACTGCCTATTAGTAAACGAAATATTTGTGAGAGACACTAAGCTCTTTATCTAATCCGATAGTCAGAACTGTTTCTGAAATATCTGATGTTCTGACGTTTTGTCAAAAGCCAAATAAATAATTGTAAAAGCACAAAAAAATGAAACACGAAGTAAACCCGACTTGCCCATCCTCCAATTGGTGCATGGTTCTCGATATACAACCTGTATAATCTCTGAAAGTGTCGATGTCAATGTCTCTAGCCCCGATATAGGTTTCCCGCAGTGGATAAAACAAAGGGCAGATCATAAAGGGGATGAGACGGCAATAAAGGAAAAGAGAACAAAGGTATAGGAATAAGGGAAAAGTGGGGCAGAGATGTATGAAGAGATGAAAAAAGATCTGTAAAACAAAAAGATGATGATGATGGAGGTTGGAAGGAGACGGCAGAAGGAGAGACGAAGGAGAAGAGAAAATAAAAAAAGAAACTTAATTCCAACACGTCGAAAGTTGTTATCGTCCCACGGGCTAGTAGTTCGCCTCGTGGCTTTTCTGGCACGGTTTTCGCCTCCGCAAGGAAGTCGAACAAATAAATGGTCTGACGGCCGAGCATAAAACTCATAATATATTGGACAGAACAAATACCAGCGATCTCTCACGCGCGTCCTCACGTCCTGCTTCGATATATCACCTACCTATGCCCGAACGCAGACACTTTCGACTCGACGCCATTTCTATTTCTCACTACTATCCTCCCTCGCTCAGTCACGTTCGCTTACTGATAACGCAAGACCAACCCATACTTACCAGCTAAGACATTGAGCGTTTTTTTTAGATTCGGTACGCTTAACCACACACGGCGGTTCCCGGTAGACAATAATGCGTTAAGTCATTTTAATTGTAATTCGCAATCATTTTTACTTAATTTTGTAATTATTTCACGTATAAGTACAGATCGAGTTCAATCAATCACTTACTTGTTATATAAATCATTTTTTTTCAAATTCACGTAAATATAGTCTACTCGAACATTTACGATCATTCTGTGCAATTATCATATAGCGTATAGCGGCTGGGGGGGCTATTTTTCTTATACATGTAAAAAGTAGTGCATCCTATGACATACTGTAGGCGATTAAGTCAAATCGACTTATAGATATATTTGAGACACCCGTATACATATAAGGGCTATTTTCATTTCATCGAATTAACTGCTCGCCGATTCTAGGCAAATTGGCCACCTCCTTTTCTTCACCCCATAAAAGCATTGTTTCTAGGTTTACCCTGTGTGTAGTCAGCTTGAAATTTTAATTCGTCGCTCTTACGTGAGGTTTAAGTAACGATGGTATCTCTTCCGGGTGACCTTTGAAGCATGCTGCATTTGCCTCATCGATCTATCAGTATCAAATATTTACTTTAATACCGGTGCTTGTGTACTATAACAACAGTACTTACGCAACTTTATGTCTTTATACCCAAAATAATAATTTGTCAGGGGTGTCCCAATTAGACTCAAGATGTTCAAAGAGCTTACATTAGAGTAGCTGTCATGCTATGTTAATACACTTTTATAAAATTGTGTTTATTAAAATTATGACTCTGATACACATATACCTTTTAAAGATAGACTTTAGTTGCGACTTCATCTTTTCACCTTCTACTGCCTAATGGACATACTTTCAACAGCACAACTCTTATTTTTGCAATAACCGCGCAGTTCATTGACATAAAGGTAATTAACTTAATTTAGTCTGTTTTGATTAAATGCTATAATCCAGGTGAGTGCAATAGAAACTCGAAACAGCTATACCAGTTTTATGCTTTTAACAATGGTGCTAAATTAAAAAATCCCAATTGAAATCTGCGTCGATTGGTACAAACGAATTTTCCATGATCGCATCTGGTAGTTGAATATTGCCAAATCTGTTTTTCAGTGTATAACGTCAATATTTGTTAATACATACATGTATTAGTCCTGCATGTGCCGTATATGTTATTTGACAGTGTCAACAAAAATTATAGATAGTTCTCTCAGAGTAAAGTGTCATAGTTCGTGACTATCAAGCCACTCTTGTATTATTGTACTCGTCAAATGGAAATTAAACGCACACGTGCAAGGACACAAATATTTAGTAAAATTCCCACCGATACGTTCGTTCATCGAATGACCACTGTTAAAATCGTGCACCTGACGTATCCATTCTCTTCGTTTGCTTTCAAAATGAAAAGTTAAAAGAAAACCACACGATAAAAATTAAATTAATCCGATCAATCCTATCAATCAAGCGTATCAATCGGAAGAACCCGCTGACATAGTCAAAGAGTTGACATGGTTCAATTTATTTTAAAAAACTGAGGTATTTCACGATATGTGGTGTAGTTTATAATGTGCCAGTGGATTCAAACAAACAATATTTGACTGATAAGAGATATAGAAACGAAGGGGTCAACTCAAAGGTAAGTTTGTTTGAACTGTGCAGTTGCAGCTTATGCGCTTAGCGTTGAAAAGAAAATTAATTTCGTAAATATGGAACTTTTAAACCTGGGAGTGTTGGACATTTGCAAATGGTACTGGGCCATCTACAATGGAAACCTTTTATTTGCGGGAAACTTCAAATCGGTCGTTTTAGGGGTTCGTGTAAAATGTTGGATACAGCCAGTTCGGTCATTTTCATGCATTTGCGACACACGCTTACCTATTCGTCTTGGTGTTTGTGATTGCATAAGAAAGAAAGGGAAAGAAAAAGCGATTTATTATATTCGCTACAAGTACAGGGAACCTGAAATTCACAAAGTCTATAATGCATGTATAAAGGTAGGAAATAAAAGTGACAAAACAAAGGAACCGAAAGAGTAAGAGAATAAATAAACTTAAATAATGACTAACATGTTTCAAGCACTCCCTTAAAATTGTATGCAAAATACATAAGATTTATGGCCACACTTACTTTTGGTGTTGACTCTTGTCTGAAAGGACTGGAAAGCCCTCATAAAAAAGGTTTGGAACCAAAAAACATCGATAGCAAGGAAACGGCCAGACTAGTTGTCCAATGCAAAGAGCCCTTTCTCGTATAAACAGGGTGTAAAGGCCTCAATGGATGAAGGGGTTAGTGTCGGTGGATTTAACATGCTTTTCCATTGTAACTGGTTTCGGTGTGTGCGGATGGGATAAAACGACAGGGGATGAGTATAAAGTCGAGCCAGCAAACATCACCGATACATCCTTTGCCTTTTTGAAGAGAGAAATAAAGATACGTTTACCACCTTTGACGGTTCGACGTACAGCACGTAGATTACAGTGCAATGCAGGACAATACAGTACAGTCTACGTAAGAATCAAACTGTGAAATACGTAACAGCTATGTAATGTATATATACATATATTTATAGTTCCAATCGCTTTTGAAAATACCTATAGCTATATTAGACAATGAAATTTTATTTGCTGCTCTTGTTTCCAGGCTTGCGCTTTGTGAAAATGATATTGCTGCAGGTTGAGAAGACACAAATATAAAAATTAAAAAAAAAAGATAACAAAGCAAAGAAGACTACTCAAATGCAATTCTACGTCAGACTCATACGTTTCTGTATTTTGTATTTATTAATAATTATAATAAGAAGAATATCGTTTTTATTGTGGCGATGTTACAGACACAGGACGAGAATCAGACACTAAGTCAGATCTGTAATACCCTAGCTTGCGTATAGCATTTGGTTGGGAAAGGAAACGTAAATGTGAAGAGAATTCCTTAATTTCTTTTGTATTTTGATTATAATATACTGCTGCAACGAACAACAATGCATCTCTAAATTTAGCGGTCGTTTGTGCCGGCGTTATCAATAAATTGCTTGTCCTCGTCTGCATTGACGATATATAGCATAACAATCGCGCCGTAGGGTATTTAATCATCTACGAAATTTCAGTACACCCGGTGGACTATTTTTCACATTGTGCTCTCCTGGCCCCCATAAGACGATCATATAGGTGTACCAGTTCGATAGTGATTGGCCAAACTGGAAGCACGATAAAAGGGAAAAAGGTTTCGAAGTGCTGATGAAAAAGTGAAAGAAGCAGTCAAGTCAATAAAAACAGAAGGGAAAATGGAAAAAAAAACGATAAGCCACAAGCGTAGAAGACGTCGGGAAGGAGATGGAGGAAATCACGCAACTTTTTTCGCTAGCAACAACTTTCAGCTTGGAAAGAGTTTACACGGCAAAGTGTTTTTCCGAGTGTCCGACGTTGGTACTTAACCTGGACGATAAGAGTGGAGGAGGACACGATCGCCGTCGGTCGGGACAATTCACGGAGATCCTTATGTGTACTATCCTTTCCAAGATCTTTTTATTCCTTCTGGCTACTCTTGGGTTAAAGAGCAAATAAGTACAAAAGAAAAAAAAATAAATAAACCTTCCACGAGATTTTCTCAAAAAACAAAAATCTTGAAAAGCGACGCGAGAGAAGAGAAACGTATACCCAAGTTTAGTTGAGAATTTTTAAATTATCCATGAACCTCTTGCGTTACGGTTTTAATGTGTTTTCTTTCATAATGCCAAATCACGTGGCTCAATACGTACAGCCTATCCATTGTAACGTAAAGTAGGACATGTTCGTTGAAAAATTTATCCTAAACAAATTAATGCCAACCTCGCGCATGAGAATAAGGATCAGCGGAGGTTCAACTACTGGAGCGAAGGAGAACTCAAGGCGCATACGTAATATTGGCATTGTGACTCGATACCGCAGCAGTAGGCCTCGACTGCCATTAAAATATAAGACGTCTCTCTTTTCTTTTTTCTTCCATTCTCCTTATCTTTATTCTCAGTGCCTTCTCGTTGCTGCGGAATTCTAAAAGAGAGAACTTCCTCCTTGTTTCTTCTTTTTCTTTTTATGAAGAATGCGAATATATGCAACGTCTAATGACTACAATATAGAATTTAATGACCTTGATATACGATGCAGGTAGATACCTACGAAAAATGTTTCAATTTAATGATCTATGCGGTACAATATTGATACTGTGAGATCAAAAAAATCTTCTGGCCGTATTGGGAAATAATTGATTAATTTCTTTCCTATTTGGAGAGAGCTAGCGTAATATGAAAGACAGTAGTATCATGTGTATAATATGTTGCGCCAGAAGTGGTAATAGGATTTCATAAGTCGTCAAAGATTTATAATTTTCATGGCGGAGCGTCTTTACTTTGAAGCTCAAGCTAGAAGTCGGCCAGCTAGCTAGTTTTTATATGTTTCTCCACCTTCGGAATATCCTCCCCTGTATGATGGCACTTTCGAAAACTGGAAGATTTTTCCCCGACAAGGCTCCTTCCATATAATGCTAGCAATCAGGCATATGGCTTGGAACGCGCGGATCGTATTTATTGCCATTCTTCTTTTGAATCCATTCGAGTTTGAACTTTTCCCCCAAACTAAACGAACCAGTAGTGGCGGCGTTCTTGCGTATTCTTTATCTTTATCGTGAAACGTAAATCGGCGAAGTAGAGATGTATTATATAGTTATAGATACACGTATACCGACTGTAGAAAAATTTTATGTCCAGTATATAATCCTTCAAATAATCTTGGAACATAGTCACTGATTGGTCTGACTGGCATGGTACTTTTCTACTTAAAAATGTCTGAGAAGATAACCTGATCCTTATCGAAGAAGAAATTTGGTGAATCTGCTTGGATAAGATCGCTGCTCATTTGTTTCTGCTTCCGTCCTCGTTTCTCAAGAAAGTAGCTTTGCGATATTGGTAGTGGAGAGCATCTTTTTTGAAGTGCAGCAAGCAAGAAACGCAACGTAAGAAAGTCGTTATCGTTACGCCATTACGGCGATTCTGTCTTATTCGTAGACTCGCCCGTAAAAATCCTGCAGTTCTATGCTATCTTCATACAGACCATTCTCTGCATTCGTTCATTTCTTCGAAATATTACGCGAATGTAAAAACTAACAGTGTGTGCTTTTCTCAATTTGAATTTTCCCGCTAACACTCATATGAATTTTGGATGCCCGTCTACTAAATGTTTTGCATGACAAACACGTCTGGCAGTGAGCTTTTGTAACTTTCTTCCTTTCTGTTCTATCAGTTTTCTTTTTTTTTCCTTCTTCTTTTAGCTACCATACTTTATGGTGTCGTTACTCGCACTCTCTCGTTTCTCTTCCGGTCCTCTGGCACTCTCTTTCTCTTTCTCTCTTTATTTCTATCACTGACGCTGCCTACGACGGGCTCCACCCTCTACGAAAATTACGAAGTCTAGCAGACTTGAGGAGCTGCCGTTGCCATCCCGCCTTTTTGCCAGAAACAATGAATTCTATGAACACTTGTTCTCACCACGTTGTAATACGGCCCTGCTGACAAAGAACACCGGTAGACAATGTGCCATACATGTTAGTACTCCTGCTTGAGTAAGAAAGGCGTCCAACTTTTTTTTTTATTTAGCCATACTCATTTTTCTCTTACTTACTCTCATTCGCTGGTTGAATCTTGCTGATTCTCTTTTCTTAAGAAAAAAAATTGCCAGACTTTTGAGTGCATTAAATGAAAAAAAGAATGTAAATAATATTTTTCTAAGGAGAACAATAGTAACATTAAACATTTTTATTTTTAACATTTTTTCGGCTGTTTGCGTTATTCGAATATATTATATTTAAACGTTTCAATTATTGACGACATATTATTCTTTCCTCTTTCATACTCGATCGAACGCATCGACTTTTAGCACCTTTTTCACATCATTTCTGATAAGTAAAGAGTCATTTATAAAAATCAATTGTATATATCCAATTGGCTTATAAATTCTCTAGTTCTCTATCGGATGGATATCATTTCGGCGGTCCGTAGTGAAAAGAAATGATTCAAAGAGAGATTTGGAAAAGGCTAAGGGTGTAGGGTACACTCCATGCCACCGTCGAAGAGTTAACTAACAATAAAAACCTGATTAGTCGATCGAGCAGCTAACGGTTACAGGATTAGATGTCTAGCTCAATATCCCGTAAATGTTTCCCAAGAACATTAAACGGAATGTTTCCAGGAATTATTTAATGGATCACAAAATGGATTTTGAAATGCGTATAGCTGTACTGTATAATTGTACATATTGTTATATATGGTTCTGAACTATATGTGAATATGGCTTAAGGGGGAGGCGTAGTGACTTTCCTATGTGTGGGTGATGCAAGTAGATAAGGACTCCAAGCGAGAAAATTTTGTATAAAAAATTAACGAAACACAGAAGGAACTATCACTAAATGTATTTGATTCAACCGAAGCCTTCCAATAAAAGCTCGTCTCAGCGGAGCCCGATTTTTCGATCGTTCCCTATAAAATTAATAAACTAGCAGTAAACATTGATACTGACAGGCTGCTGAAGGTATCATGGCCGTCGTCGTGGCCGTTGGCGATCGTGATGCAGCACTTGTCACATTATTTTACGAAGCTATAGACAAATATCGAAAAAGCACTCCGCAGCGAATACAAAATATATATATCAGAAACACATCACACACATCATATCACTGCAACCCCTCAACATGAAGCTGATAGAAAGATTCTTAGTTACGAATTAATGAACCTGTCAACTAATAGACTTTCCTCACGTATAAAACTTCCTCCTTTCGCCACAGTGAGCGCTGGTAGTGATCCTTGACGTCACAACTAGTCCCAATGTTTCCTGGCAGCGGTCAGTTATGCTCAATTTTTACTCGTCTTTAACCCTTAACTACACAGGCTTGACTTTAGGAACATAATATACCAGATGAGATTTTCGAGACCTTAATATGTGAGCCTGGATTGCAAGGCAAACGAATAGAATAGCTCAAAAGTAGAGCTTACCATCAATTCCTCTTAGTTTAAATGAATTTCATGAGTATCAAATAATAATTGTTGTAAATTTACGTAGAAACAAATTCGACAGGAGGGCTAAACACAAAATTGGTCAGGTCTGTGAGACCGCACATTTGTAATTCTAGGCCTTCTAATTCTAAGCTTCTGGACCTAGTAGTTTCATGTTTTTAGATCATTGCATTAGCCGTTTTGCTTCCTGGCCGACAACGTTGAGTCTCGAACGTTTCATGCAGATTCTAGCTTAAATGGCGAATAGTAGAAACCAAATTTCTTCGCCTTCGCGTAATATGCAACATTCATACCTGAGCACTATGAAGACGCGGAGTCTTACGACAATCCTAAGTTCTGCGACAGCGTGCAAAAGAATTGTCAATTTCGTCACGCGTGTTTTTACGCTTTGCCCCAAGCTAGACAATACCGTCAATTAAGAGTTCGCCGATCACTACCGTAAGCTCTTAGATTGACTATTATTACGACAAATACGACGTGAAACTGCGTGATATTAAGTACAATAAAGCAATGGAAATAACAGCTTCCAGAATTCACTGTATCGAACGAATTTTTGCCAAAAAATACACACTTATTCGTTTTTTAATTCTGTGCATCGTAGCGAGTATTTTGTACGTTCAATGAAAAGTTTCCTTAGAAAATGTCACGTGTAACAGAGTAATTTAGTGATATAGTATAATAATAATTGTACCGTACAGAAACAGACGAGATGACTCGAGACCAGATGGGAAGAGTGAAAATGAAACGAAACTCGACGGAAATGCTAGGGGAATTTATTGAGCGTATACATATAACCGCCGGCGGCTGTCGAATCCTTGGACGTTTACAGCCATGTTTACAAAGCAAGGATCATCTCGTTATGTCAGGAACAAATGTAACAGGCTGGTTTTATGGGCGTGGGAAAACGGCACTGAGGTATTATCTTACTTGTTATCTACCAGGTATTATAAGTTCGAAATTTCAGATTTTTAATGTTGTTCTGCCATGTTCCAGAAAAATAACTGTATTTCCCTTAGCGGCAAAGTGAAAAAAAAACACTTTTTCTCCCGAGCCCTCAGTTCGCTCGGACGGCAAACTACCCTCGTGCGAGAATCACGTACTTCGCGCACTTGTATCATAATGTACTATTTGAGGCGGGTTAACAGTGCTATCTCTCGTAACAGAAAGGCTAAGCGTTTTCTGTTGGACATTTGTTACAAAAAACTGTTGTATCCAGCTGGTACGAATGAGTACAAGACTCGTGTGATTGGTGAAACTTTACACTTGTGTCTTGTACTCTTACGTACTAGTTAGATAAATAGTACATTACGATACAAGTGCGGAAAGTTGGTAAAAATCTGAAATTTGCAAATATGGGGAGCTAACTTCCCGCACCCGGTTAGCTGCTACAGTCGGTGCACAAGTAAAGTATATTTAAGAAGGGCCATCTTCCTATGAAATTCAATGTAAAGGAGTTCCCTGTAGTCCATATTTTGATCGAGGTTGCACTATATTTATACAATGCTCACGGATGCTGGTTACCCTCTTTCATACGCTATCTACTTCGGTAGCGATTGAGCGAGTAAAGAATCTCTGACATGCGAATCACGCCCTATGCATTTGGAATTGGAATTGAGTAGAAGTGGATGTGGAAGTGGATAGTTGGCTAGCCTCTTTTATATTAGCGTGAACTCCCTAATTTAAATTATGTCAATGGGAATCATGATCCGAATTGAAAACTCTTCCATTAAAATATTCAGAATATTCCATCTTGTGCTCAGAATCCAATCGTTACTCCATTATACTCATAAGAATATTTTTATAATCATAATGCCAAATGTATCGATCCGAACTGGCCGTCAACTTGCAGTACCTATACTTCCGTTTCTTTTGTTGGAAATATATACAGTATATCTACTTTTTCAATTGCCCTTGTGCGAAATTGCTTTACCGCTGCTGTAAGACTTCGATAAAGATAGGCTTTGGACGATTGCGCAAACGAGCCCTTTTCACCTGTAACCTTCCCACGGGTTGTCTGGTGCTTTTTTAAAAATGCTCAAGAAAAGGATAACGCAGAGGAGATATGGATACTCATTCCCCGCAGCCTTAGCGACTTGGGCTCGTTTGGAAATTTACAAGAGATCAAGTGGATGATTATTTTATTTTATTACCCCACTTGGCTGTCGGGCCATTTCCTAATATCTAAGTAAAACCTTTAAACGATTATATCTTTACGGCTCTCTTATAAATACTCTTAACAGTTTATTTTTTAATAAGTCACCCCTTTATTTTTTATTAATTTATTATTAATTAATGTAACTTTTGCAAAGGAAACAAAAGGAATACACAAATCTAGAACTTTATTAAAAGAATCAACCAATACTAGACCCACTCTATGGAACACAAAAAAAATTAGATGGATACCAGTGAATTTGTATGGTTGTTATATTTTTGAAATAACACTGAACAGGTGGCCCTTGTGGTCTTGCGGATAAAAATTCGCAAAGAATATATTTATATATAGAAATTGGATAAAAGTACGGTAAGTGGCACGTTATCGTAGGATAATGGGATAAGAGGATAAATTGATCAATGAAGTATATTCGATTATATTTAATTCGATCCTGATCTGATCACTGCCTCTTCGAGCAGATATAAAACTTTTCCCTCTATCATTTTCTGCCACTTTTTGTCTTTTTCGTTTTTCTTAATAACTTCGTGCAATCGCCTGTTTCCTCATGAGCTACTGATTCTCATATAAGTACTTTACAATTTAATGCGTGAGCCCTTACACGCAAGGGCATCCTTAGAATCTCACCCAATCAAAAAACCTCATGGTAAATGGCTTATAGAATACTACACGATACCCAAGGTGAACATATATGGAATTCCATGAAATATCATTTCAATTTTGTCAGCAAAGATCTCCCTCTGGTCTCATCATATTCATTTATTGATTCGTGATAATAATAGAAAGAGAAAATCTCTACTGAAAACATGGTATGAAATTATAAACGACTAAAGATCAGTTAATTGTTTGTCTCCGGTAAGAAACGGAGATAACTTTTGTTCGAAATTTCACTGTTTCAAGCAGTCTTTCTAGCGATTCATGCAATTAGAATTTCATTTTCAATTTCAGAAGTTTACAATTTATTTCTTCAATTTTTCTTTACATTCTATTTTCCCCCCTTCATCTCGTATGACTTTTCCACTTCATTTTCCCTGTCTGTCGCACTACCATCAAGGAAAATTATTGTCTGCGGCGCACGAGACACATGCAAATTCAACTGATTCGATTTACCAACCAAGACAGTGAAGGAAAAGTGTCGCGAGAAAATATAGAAGAAGAAAAGAAAAGAAATGAAGAAAATTGCGCACCTGGTAGCAAAGAGAAAGTAGGTGTCAGTATACATATATATGCTGTCAACCGTGGATATGCCGTACTATGAAATGGAAGTTTCTAGTTGTAACCGATTCATGGTGCTCATGGGATTCGTGGTGTTTAGTTTACGATGCATATGCTTTCGATAGGAGAAGATATAGAAGTGGCAATACGACGACTTTTCGAAAGAATAAAGCTCAACGTTTCTGAAGAAGACCTAGAAGAAAAGAAGATACAAAAAATGGACAAAAAGACTATTCCACCTTGCACCAAAGAAATTATGGTTCAACCACGATGCGAAAACTTGATCGAGCGGAACATCAGAAATTCCATAGATTTCCGGTTCGTTCAACGAAACTAGTGTACATTTCCGCTTCGGTTCGCGTTGCTCTTTCTACATTATTATTTTTCCCTTTTTTGCTCTTTCTTTTCTTTTACCCATTTTACACTGAAGTAAAAGCGTTTTCGATTTGTCGAATGTTCTTACACCGAGTGTCAAATGTAAGAAGGTATATGTTCGATTACCAAATTTTTCTATTAGGTTGGCAACTTATAAACCCGCCATTTCCTTCGATCAATTTCCAGAATGTTATAGAAGCTTCTAGAATAACTTGGTGTAGTATATAAATAGAGCGTGAGTGGAGGGTCTCGATCAT
This sequence comes from Trachelus tabidus, assembly GCA_030142655.1. Classification (NCBI taxonomy): domain Eukaryota; kingdom Metazoa; phylum Arthropoda; class Insecta; order Hymenoptera; family Cephidae; genus Trachelus; species Trachelus tabidus. Next base: position 94,596 of record JARQTI010000473.1, read on the forward strand.
TCAGTAATTAAACGTTGAGCGGTAAAGGTTACGGAAAACGCGAATATTTCTCGAAGGGAACTTCGACTACTCTTACTTCACGAATTTCGTTTAGGTCGAAAAGCGACCGAAGCAACTTCGAATATATGTGCAACGATGGGTGAAAGTGCGGTGTCCTATGATACAGCCAAACATTGGTATAGGAGATTCAGGAAAGGAAATTTCGATCGTTCTGATGATGATCATCCAAGACGACCGCCTACAGTAAATGTGGATGAACTAAAAAGGCTTATAGAAATGGATCCCAGATTAAGTTCGCGTTGTCTGGCGAAACAACTTCACTGCTCTCACACCGCATTAGAAAAACATCTCCATGCTTTGTGATTGAAGTGGAAATATTCAGTTTGTTTGCCACGTGTACCTTGAGATGGCGGGTTTATATTGTATTTGCATAGAACTACGCCATATACTCGATACAAGCAATTTTTCCTATTCGAAACGCTGTAAGTATGCACTGTCACCATTTTATTATAAGAGCATCACTTATAATGCTTCTATGACTCCAGTGGACTATCTCAATTTTTTTCATTTCGTTTCAGGAAGAACAGTAATTAACAAAATATATAGCGTAATAATAATTCCTTCGATTATTCAGATTGAATGCAAAGCATTGTCTTGTACTTTTTTAACATTTATAAACATGTGCATAAATTTCACACGCATATACATAACCCATACTTTATAAAATTCAAGTTTTTAAAAAATCTGCCAATATAGTCCTTAGGGGATTCACTTCGTTTTTACACGTTTTCCCTTGCTGAGTATACTAATCATTAAGGATACTGAAATCTACAGCTAACGATATCGTCATCTGATAAATAGGATGATCCTCAGTGTTATAAATTGTTCGACCGACCTCTGGTAAACTTCCTGGGAAACGCGCAGAAATATGTAACTGAAATGTGCCCAGACTTCAGGCTCTCCAACTCGCTAATGGTAGATAGGACTCTAATAAGATGAATTATAAAAAACAGAGCCTAAAGCCTATTTAAATCGCTTATTAAAAAATACATCACCGTTCAATAATCACATTTAATATACATCTAGTAATCAATCATATTATAAAATAGTATTCACTTCATACTTTATAGGTTATACTTTATAGGCAGCAATTATTTCGACTCGTGTCAAGTGTTCATCGGCGAAAGGGACGAGACCCATTGCTTTCATTGCAATTTAACCTATTCAGCTAAGGAGGGACACGAAACTAGTAGCATTTATATATTTCCATTTGAACTATTTCCATATTATGAACTCAGTTGATACCTACTGTACGCTGATACTATGTTAATCGAAATATTCTCGATGAAACATGAAAAAGTAGAGAATATAGAAATGAAATATAAAAATTTACATAAAATAGAAAATCTTCTCCGTGAAATGTATGAAATATTACTACCTCTTGTGATTATCATTATTTCATCCAATTGAAGACTCACGATCATGACGTATTCGTTGGTAATGCAATTTTATTATTATAGTTGCTAACTATTTGAATATTTGTTTGGAGACTACTTGAGTATAACTAACCGACGCTTTCATCTCGGAATTATATATCAGGAGGGCACATATACATTATTAAGGTCACTTTACCTAATAGCCATCCATTTAACCCTTTGAAGCATACTTTTTTCCTTAAATACGATTTACTTGAAGTTTAGTACTCGGGGGTTTGGGGTCACTGATTACTATTTTGAATTAAAAATCTAGAAATTCAAAATGGTGAGTTTAATATGGTGGTCAAATACAAAACGTTGCAGAGTTTCAATATTTCTAATAAAATAGCAGATCCAATATCATCACTTTTTGCATTTTGCTCCGCCGTATTGGATCTGCCATTGCAAATTTGATATTTTTTTTTTTTTCTTAAGATTTGAATTTACCGATCGACAGAATCTTTTCGTATTTATTTCTTGCTTATGGTTTACCTATTAAATTAGTCACAACTGCATTTATTTTTGTAAAAATGTGTTTTCGTGCGTTTCGTTTATTTTCAACATCTACTACATGAAAAATAAAACCTTGATAATCGTTTTTTTTTATTTGTAATTCATTTCCTAGGAACCTAAATTTCTATTTACAGTCGGCGTCGTGCGTTAACATTTAAAAACAGTGAAAATTCGAATTGAAATTATTGATATAACCAGGTTACTATGCTTCAAAGGGTTCAAGAATTATTAACCTTAGCCTGTATATAAAGTACCTCATTCATTAAATTCGTCTCAGTCGCCAGGTCAAACGGACTATAAACTGAATGCCGCCTTGTCTATAAGCAGGTAGACATGTGGCTAGTATGTCTAATTAGCTTCAGAGTACACTGAGTTAAGTACATTACAGTACGTACGTACGGAAAGTCAGGCATTAAAGTAGAACTGTTCCCAACTGCTTATCAGGCCAACTAGCCAACCCTGGCTGGTCATAATCTGTATTGCTAGTTATACGTAACCGTCAGTAGGTACATTTCAGTTATCCTTTTCTTATCGCTACCTATATTAATGTCCTGCACTAGCTATGCGTATGCATGTGTTATCTGCCAGGAGGTCGCGTGGCGAGAATGCATTGCGATTTTGCGAGCCACCGCATGCATCATACATGCTGCTATGCACTATGCACCAGGTCACGATGCCTTCTATATAGACTTCTGATCTTAATCGAGCTTCATGCATGATTTACAGTGACATTCGGTGACACTTGAACGATACCACCGTAATTGAATAATTGAGCGGATCTGACTGGCGGACTGGGTAGTCAGTTAGAATAATCAGCCGATTGGACTGCGGAACGACTGATTGGTTGAAAACGTTTTTTTTATTTTTCGCAACTGTTTTACGATGGGAGCAGAACACCAGTTTCAATTTAGGGGCCATCCGATGGGAACTTATTGTGTAAATGAGTTCTCTGAACATGAAATTATTGTTGCGACATAACTATACCTTTATTGGTCTCACGTATAGGTAGTTGTGATTTGGCATTACACTGATAACAATTTAATGATCGACCCGTTGGAATTGGTTAATTAAACTAATTGGATGGAATCATTGAAATTTTGTCGGTTTAGGCAGCTCAATAGACTCATAGATCCAATATTGTAATACTTTGATCACACCTTTCTTAATTACTATGCCCTTATTATTATTTATGTCAAAATAGGTAATTCCATCTATAATTATTTTCTTCGATGCAAATTCGTTATGAATTACGTCTCATTCTGTTCATACGTCCTAGCAAATGCATACTGTGAGCTCTGCGAAATCTCCCCAGTCGTAAACGGACTTTGACAATACAGAGTATTTCCATTCTCTACGTAAATTTGAGATAGCGTGTACACGTGGGTATACTAATGTAATAACGAACTAATTAATGACAACCATTAAGCACTTTCAATGTTATGTACCAAGTTCAGTTTAGAGTTCAGGACATGATATTAATAAAATAACCTCGTTCAATCGGATAAATTCAATTAGGAGGTTAAACGTCAATAAACAAATTGACAAGTTGCGTGTTTATTAAATTTCAATTATTCGCAGATGCCTTCCGCTTGAAATATCTTTGTTCGCTAATCTCACGATTTCACTTTGCGGTAAAATTATGAGCTAGCGACATTTGCCATATGTGCCCGCTGTAAGATATTAATGACGGAGGTCATTAGCGTTCACGCAAAAGCGTTAACAGCTATGCGATAAGGATCATTTTGACCAACGCGACGGATTAAAAAACGGGGACAATACCGACAATGCACAGCGAGTTTCTCGGTAAATCATTATGGTGAACGCAAATACTAAAAAAGTTATTTGAAAAACTATCGTGCGATCTGAATGAAATATCTGGCACAGAGTGTACTTAATATTACGGACAGACAATTATAACAGTTTGTATATGTATGTATAAGTATAGAGCTTTCAGTTCACATTCACCATTCAGATGTGACAGCTGTAAAGCCGAAGCTTTGACTTACCAAGATTCAACAATGTCATATTGCGAACCAATCAAGAAGAAGCTCCGAGATGGGTGTTCACTTCTCAAACATTGAAAGTTTTTTTTATAATTCATATAATAAATAACGTCTAAACTTTTAATTCTTAAATGCCAACGAGCACTTATATGTAATTGTAGCCACGATAATATCTCTTTACTTAGCCTCAATACCTAACGCGTTGGTAAACCGCAATTAGCCAAACCAAAAAAATACATTCGGTTCAAGTATATAATTATTAAAAAAATTTATGTTTCACTTATTTTTTCACAATTTTCAAATTTATGTATTTCATAATAAATTGCTGTTGAAATTCATGCATTTAAGGGTTACTAAACTCTAAACATCAAACACCTCAGGCACTTTATTAAGGACGAGTTAGTTAACCTATACTAAAGTGTAAGAATAAGTACAGCGTTCCCTATAATACTCTGTACATATGTTAATTATACAGACCGGTTGAACGTACCCGTTAATTGTAAAGTCAGTCTAGTCACTTCGATCAAGTACGATTATTTTCAGCTAGACTAGAAATTACGGGAAAATAATTGACTGACTTTCACGGAACTATATTTCCTTTATCGTGTTTCGCATTTTTTTTCCCTTTTCCATCGTCGCTGACTCTCACTATCCTTTGTTTTGTGCTGCAAAACTGCCAAAGGATTTGTTGCATGCGTACGAGCTGCCTATTTACACCTCTCAATTTTCAGAATGGCTTCAGCAAAAAACGCGCTCTGCATATTCGCCAGCGTCAAACGATTTTTGACAAACGGCGCAGTTCGTGAAAATTATCCGTGCGGCCTTGCGCGTAGAATTTATAGCTTCGGCGATAGCGATTGGTTGCGCGCATGTATGAGGTTTTATCAATGAAGAACAATGGAAATCCATTGCGCCAGTACTTTTATTGTTTTACTGATTGTCATTGTGCCATTTTATTGGTCGATTGATGTGTCATTCGGCGATGTTAGATTAGGTTAGGTTAGGTTACGTTAGGTTATTCAATGCGCAACCTTGAGACGCTTTATTCAAGTTCCGACGTTCCCCTTTGATATCTCAATGGTCGGGAAAACGGAGAATGACTGTCTCCCGACATGAATTCCAATTATTACGGACCATTCTTGTTCTATTCAATGGGTTACTGTCAAGCTAAGTCGTCTGATTGGCCAAAACGACATGATAATAAAAGAATTAAGACTGTAAAATGATTGCGTATTGATCTTTGTGGGTAACACTCTTAAGGGTCTTATAGATTCATCAACGAATTGAAATGAGCAAACTGAGTAAGAAAGAGCCGGTATTTAAATCCTATATTAGATAAAATTAAACGTCGAGTGAAAGAAGAATGACATTTTATCATTTTTTTCTTCTCTCTTTCTTATGCGCTCTTCCATTTAAATATTTTGGTCAATTTCGATCATGAAAGCGGAAATCATCACGATCGTCCGTCACTACAATTTGATTATTACTACTGTGAACTAGAAGAGAAAGCAATAAAAAATTTAATTGACAATAAACATTTTTGAGTATACACGCACAGTATAACAAATTTTCGTAATTTTAAAATAGAATCTATAAATAAATCTATTTGACATTTTTCGAACGTGGAATATTAAAGTAAAAATCAGTTATTTTTATTAAAATTATGATATGTTTAGCAAAACTTTTGGACTTATGTGAAAATTAATATAAATGTTTAGAAATATTGAATAGACGCGGGTCTCATTGTCAGTGGACGCAGCTCGACAGGGTTAATATATTACTATCGCGCATGTAGTAATAGTGTCAAGACAATTACGAAATTGTGGTGTATCTTGAATGTCAAATACTGTATACATATGCTTGTAACTTCATATACATTCTATGAATTATTTATTAGAAATTTTTTAACTGTGCAGTTTCCGCAAGCATTTTTCTCTTTTCGGCAGGTAATATTTTTCGCAATTATTTTCGGCATTTCATTATTTTGTATTTCGTCTAACATACTTATTTGCCTCGAATTCATAAAAAAAAAACTTATACAAATATAATTTTTGTAAAATCCGTCATACCATTCAAACTGTATCCTCCCTTTTCACCACATTTAAAAAAAAAATATTGCGTTGTAGAGGTAAAAGTCTGAAAAGACCCGCGTGGGCATTCTGGGTCAAAGGAATGAAAAGTCGAAGGTAAAAGGGCCGAGAGAGAATCAAGCCCTTCGACATTTTACTACGCCGACGTCAGCGTTGACGTTTACGGTGACGTTGACGTTGACGTATATTCGATAATTTAAAAATCAGCGCGAGTGCACTGCAGAAACTTTTTAATTAAACATCCACCAACGCTAAGCGTCCATCAACGAATATAAACGTTGTATTTTGCTTCATAGATAAAAAGCATATGAATTTCGTGTTTCCAATTAAAAGTATTGGCAGTAACACGAATAGAAATATATAAAATACTCCGTAATATGAAATAATTAAATTTTATCAGTCTGATAATTTGTATATAAATTTTAACGTATTTTCTTAACCTGACATCGATAACGTAAAATCCAAGAATTGACCTACGTTACCTTCGGCGGTCCAGTCTTAACTCATGCACCCACAAGTCAGGCGGGCGCCAGCCAATTCTTTTTTTCCACCGGGAACTGACGAGCCGGTATAAACTGGGAGTTGGGGTGGAATAGGCCCAACTCCACCAAAACGAGAGCTCTGACGGAACCTATCAGAAGAGACGATAACTTAACGAATCCCTTCGATTTTTTGGGAAACGTAAAATCAAGAAATGCAACTGCAGGTGTCGATCTTTGGAGTCACGTAAAATCAGCAAATGCAACTGGATGCACGAACGGGAGCGGACGGTTACGGAAATGCACGGCCGCTCAGGCTGCTAGATTGAAGTAGAGAGGATCGGAGGAAGCGGCAGGCAAATAGTGCGAGATACAGAGAGCAACTGATCGAGAACGTAACAGAACGAATCGGAACCATCAAATCGCAATCCTTCACCAATTAATAAATTGGGAATCCTCACCCAAGCTGGTGCAGCTAATTCGTGAAGGCCGAGAACTGTATCCAAAGGACACTCAGGCGGGCACTGCACTAGGGCACAGCACTGCACCTACGGAACACTCACAGAAAATTCATAGAATTTCCTGAGTATCGCGAGAGCAATGCGAGAACTACACGAACGAGAATTTACTATACCGTATCAAAACACAGCTAGAAAAACTATCAACAGATAGCAGGGTAGTGCGAGCCAGTTCGTGACACTTCGGTCGGTGCCCCGAGATAGACTGCTTTGACAATAGCCAAATTCGAGAACTAATCATTCTGATTGGTCGAGATTCTTATAGCCGATAACTCTTCCTTTCCCTCCAGTCGTCCCCTTAAACCAAATCAAGAGCGTTTCTCAGCGAATCGGTGCGTAACACTGGGAGATCCTCCACGGCCGCTTCTCCAAGGCACCGGGCGACAGCCGGGTACCACATCCTTTGCTCGGGTCAGGGGGTTCCTCTCCTGCCCTTAACTGTATCAAAACCTTACCTCCGCCCACTCTACATCCTTTTGCTTTTCTCCAACGGGGCGCCGGTATTCCACTCGCGCTTCTGCAGGTCCGTGGAGACATCTCCGTCGGGTACTCTCCTCTGCCGGGCAGCTCGCAACTTCGAGACTATCTGCCCGCGGTAGATTCGAGCACCTCGCCCTCAACTCGACAATGACGAAATCTTCCGACGTCATTGACGTAACTATACAAATCAACCCGAGAGCGTATCTTCCGAACAGGGTGGCGACCCGAAGGGAACCAGAAAGCGAGAACGTTACCTGAATCGATAGTCGGAGTCGTCTTGTGATCGTGAATCGAAAAATCACATCACAGAATATATTTTCCAGTACTTAGTACAATGAATGCAACCATCGAGTTGAAGATATGTGAAGTGTTACGAGTCGAATACAATTGCACAGTGAAAATAAAACACTTTGATTCTCTCAGACTGCAAGCTTAATTAACAGAGTGAATCTAAGAGAAGCTTTGGCAGTAATCATTCCAACAAATCGATGCTGCGCCAAGGGGTAAGAAAGCACAGTTCGTAGGAAAACATTCGATTAATGAATTAATTGACAATGACGTGCGAGTACAAAGAAATTTACGCTCAAAATAATTTCCTAGGCGCTCGTTTGGTTTCACCCAGCCGTTAAACTGGATGAAGCATCAACGTCACTTTTATGGAAAGCTCCACGTTTATGAGCTTGCGAGTAAAAACTTTCGGATCCTCCAAAAAGATTAAAGCTTCCAAGGCGCGCGGTTCGTTGCGTTAATGAGAGAATACGGTATGGATAAGGCAGCTGAGTTGACAGTGAGTCAGTGGGTGGTCTCCCACTTGGAGGAGGGGTGGTGAGGCGGCGAGTGGCTGGCAGCAAGAGGATAATGCTGAGGGATGATCGTGGGAAGGTGGTGGGGGATTAAAGGGTCACAGGGCAGAGGTGGACTTGGAGAAAGATGCCTTTCGGAAGCTCTATCTAGGATCGTAGCAGAAAAAGGCTCATCGTGGCTTCGCGGGATTTGGATTTCGTGAAATCAATCGTTTCGACTTCCGATGCCATTAGCTTGGCTGTCCTCAGTGACGGATGAGTGAACGATCACGCCCTGTTCCTGATGCAGGATTTCAACTCTGCCAGTATTCCACATCCATTCCTGTTCTTGCTTTGCCATCATCCATTTTGCCTTCGTTCCAGGAACATGTATAGGGCGTGCGTGCGTGAATACTTGCATGGCTGAATTCATACGTACTTCCCTCTGACTCTCATGAAGGTTTGCGTATAGGTCTGCATACGAACAGTAAAATGAGGCTTTGGTAACGAAAAAGAGGAAATTTATATGCTGGCAGAGAAGTAAGTGCCTAAATTATATAAATAAAATTTCATAGAATTCAATGCTATTTTTGTGAGTTAATAAGCGAATGATGTTTAGATGTGAAGATAGTACTGGAGGTATAGCGCATACAAGTATTTTTTAACAAGCATATTTTTTATGTCAAATAGAAAATAACTGCAGGGAATATGTAAAATAAATAGAATGTGTGGAATAAGGCGCTATAATGTGGGGCAGGTTCTATCACAATGGATGGAAAAGCCACGTTACGGAAAGCTCTTTCACGTAAAACTTTTCCACGCTTGATCATACTCACAAGAGCACTAGCCATTATCTGGAAGTGAAATCAAGACGGGCCTTTTCAGGGTAGCCGGACTAGAAACTGCGAAACTACCGGCTTACATGCAACACCATCGCCGGCCCCACCCAGGATTTAAAATATTTTTACCCTAGCTTTGCCATCTTCCTCTTTTTTTTTTTACTTGTCTTTCCTTGCACTTTTATTTTTTGCTAATAGTCTGCACAGGTCGAACCGATACAGTCGCGTCCTCGAAACGAAACACGCCATCACTAACCACTTTCTCTCTATTGGGGTTTCAAAGACACAGCAGTAATGATTAATTTTTGTTAAATATTTTTCTTCACGTTGTTGCAATCCCACGATCACGAATCATGGAATCTTTTATCTTTTTTTCTTAGCTCTTCCTTCTTTTCTTCTTAGTCAAACAGCCAAACCCATAGTTTTTTTCTTTCGTTCAATGTTTAACGGTCTAACTCCTCGTTAGGTTACTCCTAATTTAAAAAATTCAAGACCATGTGTAACATATCAAAGAATAATGTGTGAATTTCAAATAGACGTGGCATTCTTTACATTTGTGATGAAGCTTCGTGAAAAGAATAAGGTCGTGGCAGAATATTCAGTGCAATTTCATGTCGACGATTACTCGAAAACAAGATACTGCTGTTGCTTTTCTTTTTTATTCATTCGAACACAAAGAGAGCGGGGTTACAGAGCGATGGGAAATCGCAAGCTGCCATTTCGTTTTTTTTCATTTTCTTTTTAACACACGAATAAACAGTCCCAGGCTTCGAATATGCAAATGAAGTGAATTAAGCTTGTATTTTCGTATTATAGATGTTTCATCTTCTTTAATGATTTTTTATATGTCCGTACATTTTATTGCACTTTACTTGATTACTGCGAATACATAAAACTTGAAGGAAAGATGCGAGAATTGGAGTCCCTAGATGACTTCTACCTGATATCAATTATCGAATAGTACCCTAACGTGAGTAAACACCAAAAGTTTCTCATCGGTAACATTAATTCGGATGATGTTTGATCTTGGGTTCGATAAAAGGATTAGGAAGGTCCTCAAAGCGGAGAACAATCCGGCTAGACTCGCCCGGACTTTAAAATCCCGAAACAGTTAGGGCAGTGGAAAATTAGGTGAAATTGAGAACTCACGTAGAACGCATGTCCGAATACAAACAACGACATAGGAGAGTATAAGAACAAGGAAGAAGAATTAACCCTCAACAGCACAGGTCTGACCTTAGAGACGTACTTTACAAGACGAGGTCTGTGAGACCTCAATCTGTGGAATTGGACTGTGAGGTCATTACAACAAATAGAACAGCTCAAAGGTAGGGTCACGTCACTCTCCCCTTAGTTTAAACAAATTTAATGACCAAGTATCAAGTAATAATTGTCTAGTAGTTTTTTTTTAATTCGTTGAAAATTTACGTAGAGACAAATTTGGTAGGAGGGCTAAACATAAAATTGACGAAGTCTTCGAGACCGTACGCATGTAGTTAGGGGTTAAGACAATAATAAATATTCGTATTTAAGAAGTACAATTAGAGGTTAATGGACATAAGGAATGTGGATGAGAAGAAGTTAAAAGTCAATTGGGAAAAATGTATAAAGAGCAATGATAGCACTATGGTTTCTATTCTTGAAAAATTATGTTAATTAACTAAGGAGCTTCGTTTTATTTTTTCCCTTTCCTTCTCAGAATATTAAATTTCGTCTTTTTCTCACTCTTAACTCTTTAGGACGCTATCCCATGTATAGCAGACAGAACAGGAACGACGGAATCGGAAAAACATTATAGTTTGGTAGGGGTTGAATAATCATCTTCGTTCCGAAAATGTCAAACAATGCCCGGTTCCCCATGTGCCATATTTTTCAGAAAACGGGCAGACATTCTAACTTTAAAACTTTTATAAATTTTACGAATTCCAAATCTTTGCATTTTAATCTATACAATCTTATAGATAATTAATATTTAATGATTTTTCTGACAATATGTGTCCTTATTATTGATTTTAATCAACAAAAAATGATTGTTACACTTTCCGAATTTCCGTTTTTTTTTCTACATGGGGAACCCGGGCATTGTTTGACATTTTCAAAACGAAGATGATTGGTCAACCCACACCAAACTATTTTTCTGATTCCGTCGTTCCTGTTCTGTCTTCTATAGATGGGATAGCACCCTTAGCTTTGCCGTTCGATTTGAAATGCGTAGTATGAGTTCTGGTACAAGTTCGCTTTAATTAATTCATGTAATTGTCTACCAAATGAACAATATTTATTCAATGGTATTTCCTTTGAACCATAAAATCAGCTCTTGAAGATATCAATCATTTTTGCTATGCCACCAGCGAACATTGACCAACTTTGCAGCAATAATAGCGTCATAATCTGTTTAACTGAACTAGTAATTTACAAAAGAACCTATTGTGCACCGCCTGATACCATTAACACAAAAAGTAACGCAGTTCGTACGAGCCATGGGAAAATTAATTATAGGACGTTCACTGTAAGCGAGAAAAGAAACTTATTAAGACGAACAATCAAATTGATGAGCTCACCTACTTTATTGGTGTTCCATTTATCAATCATGTGATAGATATTTGAGTATTGTCATCTGTGTTGGTATAAGTTTTGGAAGGCCGTAAAATTATTTAATGTTACGCTATGTATGAATATGTCTTAAGAGGGAACCGTAGTAAATTTGTTACGTGTGGATGATGCATATGGATAAGCCAAGCGAGGACATTTGGTATAAAAAATTCGATGCACAGAAGAAACTATTACTATTAATGTATTTGACACAATCGACGTCTTTGAATGAAATCTCGGTCCCTGTGGAGCTCGATTTTTTATTGTTCACTAAAAATTAATAAAATAGAAGTAAATATGAACACTGAAAGACTAGTGTAGGTATCATGGCCGTTGTCGTGGCTTTTAGCGATCATGATATAGCACTTGTCACACTATTTCACGAAACTGTAGACAAATATACAAAAAAGCACTGCACCATATCACTGGGAACGCTCATAAAGCCGATAGAAAGATTTTTTTATACGAATAAACCGACTTTGTCAATCAGCTGATTTTCATCACCTAAAACTTCAGCCTTTTGCCGCAGCGAACGCTAGTAGTAATTAATACTCATGGTTTCCGGATGAAAACCGCGTTTGTGTTCAGCTTCGTGTCGACGTTTCGCAATCGTTTCAGTCTGCATCATCAGGGTTAGGAGGATCCGATACTGAAACTCCCTGTTTTCAGGAAGTCTTAATAGGGTAGAAGTACAGTTTTTGGCCATCTTAGTATCGTTTGTGGCCATCGATTTGATTCATTTTTGGCCATATTCATTACACAAAAATGACGTCTATGGCGATCAATGGTGAAAAAGTGCTTTGAGCATCAATTATTAAACAATTAGGTATTTTAAGCATTCAATTTTCAATCTAAAATATGCTTTCACTCATACTTTCGCATCTCATTTCTTAATTGAATAGATTGAAAGTAATAATGAATTAATATAGCATCTTTTACTATGGCCACTATTGGTACAGTGGCCACAAACGGTACGTTTACCCTATACCTATGATTGCTCATGCGGATCAATGCTTCAGCCGGTCATAAGTTGTTTAGTTGATCAGCCGATCAATTATTAATGAGCAATCATAGGTATATTAAGACTTCCTGATAACAAGGAGCTTCAGTATCGGAGCCTCCTAGCCCTGATGATGCAGACTGAAACGTTAGCAAAACGTCGGCACGAAGCTAAACACAAACGCGGCTTTCATCCGGAAACTATGAGTATTAATGATAATATTGGCCGCGAAAGCCTAAAATCTCAAAGCTAGCAGTAATTCTTGACGTCACAGTTAGTCCCAACGTGCGCGGGCGGTCGTCAGTGATGCTCAATCTTCACAATCCACCTTCAATTATAAGGCTTTTATATCCAGTACTTGCATATTTTTGGATCATTGCATTAACCGTTTAGCTCTTTGAACCACGGCATTAAGTTTCGAACGTTTGGTGCTGATTCTAAAGTAGAAGGCGGACAGTAGAAACAAAATTTTTTCGTCTCCGCATAATATGCAAAGAAACATTAATAAGATGCGGGGTCCTAAGACAGTACTACGGCCTACGACAGCGCCCAAAAGAATTGTTAACCATATCACAGATGTTTTCACCCTTTGCTTTAGTTTCTTCTTAAACTTACTAATATATTAAGACTACTGATAACAGTACTTTGACTGAACATATATAGATAGACTAAACATTTCCGAGTATTCTGTGCCTTGCAATTCTGATATATAGAATGTAGTATATCTGTATAGTATACCATTTGAATAGATAAAGTCCATTTGTAGGCGTTCGTGTTATTCAGTCTCGCGCGTCACCTTATCCCATAAGATGTCTTTCAACCATGAATAGTATTGAAATGTCAAGTATTACTGAAAGTATCAAATAAAAGAGGCACAAATACCAGCCAAAGATTTCAAAGTCAGAAGAATGTATAAGCTCGATGACAAAGTAAGTTGAGAAATCGTAAAGGACAGTACCGACATTCCAACCTTCGTTATCTTGGCAAATTAATGTTTAATTAGTCTTGGAAAATTCGAGATATTCTGTGAAAACATGAAATTTCACAGGCGTCAGAGAATTCATAGCACGATATGCTTTCGCGAAAGATCTTTGAATACTTTCTGAATGACTTTAGTGTTTCTGTAACCTTCCAAACGAGTGGATAATAAATTTATTAAATTTTACACTATAAAATTCATACCGAAATCTAAAAGCAATAAGAAAAAGACAAAAACACGTTATAGAGCTGTATTTCGGTAACTGTCAATAAAATAAACTTTTTAACGGATACTTGATGCTATTTTAAAAGGATGATATATTAAAAGTTTTTCTATAGACATCGTGAGTCAACGACTCAGTTCAACCTTCGCTGCTGTGAAAAGTATCCCCAATAATGAAAAAAGTAAAGAATTCGTAGTGGAAATATTATAGCCGTTTCCTGATTGTATCTAGTCACTCGTCGGTGACATCTTTACGAGCGCCGTGAAAAAGCTCCATCTGTTTATCGTGAATGTAATTACGTAACTTAGTGAAGTTTTAGTCTGATCTAACCTAAAATTAGTTAAAGGTATTGAATTGGCAGAGTGAATACTTTTTAATGCCGTTAAATCTAATGGAACAATGGAAAACAAACTAAGGCTTCGATTAAGACCAATAAAGACTAATTATTATTCCTTAAATATTTATCATTGGCAATCCGGGCAATATCTGAGAAAACTTTGCGCCATCAGACTTTTCCAAATATTCCTTCTACAGCAGCCATTCTGAATTCAGTGGAATTGTACAGCGGCTACACAGTGCCCAGATTTCATTTCTACTACGGATAGAGAAAAAGTGAAAAGACGTAGAGGTTGAATTTATTCCCGATTTTCGCGAACCTTCCCGGAATCCGCCTCGAGGGTGGAAAGGTCGAAACGGTTATTATCACTTCCAGGAAGAATGAGAAGGCAAGAGTAATTTTCGGGCAAATTGGTAAAAGTACCAAACGGCAAAGAAAGAGAGAGGTGGGAGGGGGAAGGAAGAGAAAATAACAAGCAAGTACTAAAAGTAAGTTGCAAGTAGAAATAGAGAGATTTTTATTTCCTTTTCAACGAGTTTCATACGCATAGACTGACTGCTCCAGTGAAAGGGAATTCCGTTTAATCCGAAGCCTCAGGGGTTGTAACGTCGCAATTGATCGTAAACCTTTATCCAATTTAACCTTCACACCCTGTAGTAGCAATTTTACCCTTCTCTGAAAACACACTGTGCCACGATATTTAACGAAAACAAAAGTGTGTAGCCGATAGTTGAGTTGCCGAATTTTCCCGCACACTGTCGATCGCTTCCATTAGCACTAATATTCGATAAAGCACCGCACGGTATACATATAGTGATGAATACCATAACAAGTATCAAATATTTATAAAATTGGAAAAAATGTTAATTAATCGTCACACTATACGCAAACACGTAAGGTATTTTATCCTGCCTATTGTCGGATTTTTGTGTGGTAAGCATAGTAATTTTAACACCCTTTTTAAAAAGAAATAAAGCATCGGTATGGATCAATTTTTCACAATTACCAACAAGAGCCGTATACTTTTCATCGCGTCAAAAAGTATTTAAAAGGCAAAGAATTATGAAAAAATTAGGAAAAAATTCGTGTTTCGTCCAAATTAAATCGAAATATAATTTTTGTCGCTTCTTTCCAAAAACGCTATGTCATATGAACTTATGAATTTTGTATTACTCCACTGCCTATCGTTTGCATTAATTCTTCAAATTCGTGTTCTCCCCATTCGCCACGGAAATATTGTCTGACGCTGTAGGAGCTGTACTGCTACATAGAAAAATAAGAAAAAACACAAGAACCCATTCAAGCATTCGAAAAATCGTATCAGTTCGCTCGTAAATACCAAGATAGCATAAGCGGTCCATGACGTAAGTGCCACTTACATGCGCAATTCTGACGTCATTTTTCATAAGCGAATAGAAAATAAAATCCACAAGACCATAACTGCACAGCACTATATAAGACAGCGTAGACTATGCATACTGTGCACGATAGAAATTTGCAAGTTATCCCCCGGCTACCTCCCTATATACTTTATACCTATCTTGGCTATTTATATAATGAGTGTCACCGAAATACAAGTAAAATGACCGATCCCATTGATATAGTATATACATATATATATATATATATATATATATATGAACGCGATATATACCTATTATACGCAAACTACTCCACTGAATCATCCACGATACTGCTGTGATATTAGAAAATAATTCATTCCCCACTCAACCCGGACTGAAGATACATTTATAACGTCTAAAGAATTCATGTTGTGGCTACTTCAGAAGCAATGTACCACTAACAGTCATTTGATGCACCCGTAAAGAACGCTGATACCCAAACTGTTATTTTATGCTGTACCTGGTAAAGTCGGTAAATAAATATACTTTTAGTCGAGTTTCCATTTGAAACGGGAAGAATAAGTACTCTTTTTGGTCGCTTGAATAATGGCCGGCATGCAGTAGTGCAACGCTAACTACATCTCACTGTATGTGTCCTTTATGCATGCTGTGTTACACTCTTGATATGTGCATATATATAGAAATAGAGTAAAATCAGAGCATGGACGTTTATGCTGAGGAATTATTCATAGTCGTTCGTAGGATGAGTCTGGGACTCCGGGTCTAGTGTCCTTTGGGAATGTTAACGAAGGTTTCGCGTCGACGCCAATATTCGCGTCTACGCTTGCGTTTTCAGGTGGATGTAAAAATTGACTTATTACCCTGGAGAGAAAGAGAAAGAGAGAGAGAGAGAGAAAATAGGCCGTACAAAATTCATCGCTAAACCCAAAAATGGAAAAGGTATAAAACTCGAGAAATGTACATCGAGAGAAAGAAATGGGGGAAAAAATAAATGGCATACCAGAAAGGATGTATGCGAATACAAGGAAGAAGAAAACGTCCTGGATATGAGGTGGACAGAAAGAATGAGGATACAAATAAAAAAAATAAAGGAAAGGTGTATCCTCTCAAGGAATAATCCAGGATCGTTCCAACTTTAACAGATACGTCATTTCCCGTACGGTTTTCCCGTAAGAGAAATCGCTGACTGGCCGAATTCGTAGCTTCGGTCAATTGTTATTTATGGTTCATTCACAATGGCCATTCAAGGCCACTTTATTTACTGTCCCGCCCGGCAACTTTAGAGATAGGCTTTAGGCGCTATCTATCTCTCGCTTCTTTCGTTTCTCATCTTTTCCTGACTTTTCGTGGAATTTCTTTAATTTTTTTTCTCCTTTATGTCCGCTCTCCATACTTCCGCTATCGGACTTTTCGCTTCTTGCTCTTTCCTTTAACATTCTCCACCCATCAATACATAATATACTGTGTTCTGCTGAAACAGCAAATGTACTATGAAATTTCGGCATGCGTTTCATTCACGCTAACTCCGCCTTCTACTACGGTGACAAATGACCCATAAAAGAAAGGAAGAATACATGAGAATTCACTATACTGTCCAGACATCGTTATTATATCTTGGTCCAGTATATATGAGTGAATTAAGGAATCGTGTCTACTATTGATGTGCGTTTTTTTAAATAAAGCTAAATAATATTCATTCAGTAGGGGAGACTGGTCTCAGTTGAAATACGGTATCGAATGAAATTAGATAATTTAACTTGCCATTTATTGTTAGCTTGAATGAACGAATGAATGAATTATAATTGTCTAATCATCTGTAATGCTTTTTTAAAAAGAAGTAACGAAAATTTCACAAGAAAATTGTCTGAAGGTCATTGGTAAATTATTTAGGATATAATTTGTTTGTGTTTCTATCGACATCGGTCTCCCTTATATTAGAATACCGAGAGGATGGCGCGAAATTTTCATTAGGCTTTCGAGGGGATCGGTTTATCCTGGATCCCACGGGCTCATGTAATTTTTATATAGACACTCTAAACAAGTAGGTACTTTCGAAAGTTTTCTCGTGCCACCATTATTAATCCTGCCGTACATTGTTACTCTTAAACCTAAAGCTGGGATTAATTTTCGCCGCACGACCTTTCAGAAAATTAAATTAGTGAAATCAGCAGGCAGCCACAACGTGTATATCCACCTATCGATCCAGTCAGTCAAACAGCAAAAATAGTGGAGGGGATGAGCTTGCGACAAGATCCTGTTCTTTCTAAAGTTCTCTTATTGCTTTTGGTAACGGTTTCAAATTTTTATAGAAATATTACCGGCAGAAAATATTTATATCTTGTAATAATAATAACAGTAATATAACGAACGGGTAGCACACTACCGAAAGAAAAATTTTTATCTACAATAATTAAAATATCAAATCAACTACCTTATCGAACAAATTTTGTGTCTTTTTCCAGCAAAGTGGAGGCTCTCAATGCTAATTCATTATTTTGGCCTTCCCAGTTATGTTTCTAACAGTATCTTTTTGCATGTGACCCTAAAAGCCGATCCGTGAAAATATTTATATGTATAAATATTATATGCGTATACGTCGTGAAATGTGAAGACACTTCAGTGATGAGATTAGAAACCAGGAGAGTAAATGCTACTCACGTGCCTGGTTCATGTCGTCATTCGCCACGAGCTGAATTTCCATTGGGAATTATTGTCTGCTGTAGTTATATGAACACGAGCAATAATAGTGGACCTTCTTGAAAATATATTTTATAAATTGAGCTGATAATAAAATATACATGTATACAGTCTGTCGTATAAAGATTCAGACACTTTGATCTATTGCATATTATAGCTAATTATTTTTTTACTTCATTATTCTCAGGTTATCCAACCAAACAATGATTTAATATTTATTGATAAAAAGTACATACTAATTTTCCGTTCACGCCAAGTGTTCGAATATTTTTGTAACTCGTTCCAGATATAACTATTTAAGATACAAAACAATACATTAAAAGTTACCAAAGCATTCCATTATTTATGCAACAAACTGTAGATAGTTTGAAGCTATTTGCTGCTATTCTTGGTTGACAGCATCAAGTGATTGGAGGTAAACATTGTTGTAGATCGCGCAGCGGATGCCGGAAAATTGGAGGGTATTTCATTTCATTCTCTGTTTCAAGGGCGGATTATTTGCAAATTATTGGTAGTAACATGACTTAATATAGTAACTAGTATAAATGATAATAAAGATCCGTAGAACGTAGACCGAAACTTCCGTTGTCCCCTTCTTTCTATTCTACAAACGTGCACTTACGTTCTTCGCCCTTTGGCGTACCAGCCACAATATTAAAAATTACCTTATGAAATATGAATTGCATTTTCCTTTCTGATGTCTCTTTAATGGAATATATTATACTTACATTCATAAGAACAGAGTTTTATTTCTGGCAGAAAATAGTACGGGTAGGATGTGTATAAAAAATGTACATGTCCATGAATATATTATAATCGATTATCACTTTCCTGTACTATAAGTGTCCCGTAACGCTCTTTAGAGCTTTCAAGGGTGAAAAGTGAATGATATTTCGAATCAAAAGTTCCTCTTTCATTTTTTCCCGAATAGCTATTTACCAAATTAAGAACGTTTGATTGGTCGACTTCATTTATTCATAATTTGGTAAATAGTCATCGTAGAAAAAATCAGAGGAACTTTTCATTCGAAATGTCCTCTACTTTCTACTGTTAAAAGCTCCAACGGCTGTTATGGGACACCCTGTATATTTATAACGCATTACTGATAGAAAACAAACACCTTTTACCGGGTATGAAAATTTGCGAAATACTCTTATTATATCATGAGTGATTCGACCACGTCGAGGCAGTATATTGTAATTAAATACGCGCATGCGCGCAAGAGTCTTGCAAATAATTTTAACGGGGGATAAAGTTCGTCCGCGAAATCCTCTCAATGAAATCCACGACTAAGCTACTTTCCTGTCAAAGTGTACGTTGCCACGCAATTTTTCTTCTATTTCTTATTCCATGAAAATTGTAATACCAACCTGATAAGCTGCAGGCTTCAATGTTACCCCTTCAGATTCAAGGATATCGTCAATAGAATTATGTATAACCTACACATCTCAGCATGCATACATACCTGCAACAGAAAAATTCAAAAAGGATCATGTTAAACTCCCTATTGAGAGAATGTTTACAGAACTCTATTACACTGAAACTCGACGTTACTATGTAAATCCGTTTACTTGTTCTTCCTCTTTTTTTTTACGAAAACATACTTCATTTGTTTATTCAGAGGAAGAAGTAGTCCCGTCCTTGGAAAAACGTCAAGTATTAAGGTATGTATATAAACGAATGTCCCAGTAAAATTTCGCAATTGTTCGTAAGAGCGAGCGCGTTAGCGCTAATTGCTCTCTATTAAAATCCATGTAAAATAGACGAGTCTTTATCTAGTTCATTAAGCCGTATCTACAATGTTGCGCCTTAACGAGGCGTAATAAAGCATTGACATAAATTAACGTTATTCAAATATGTCAATATACATAATTAACTCAACGTAAGAAAAGAAAGATGGACATTGTCATACCGACTATATCAATAAATATTTATATGGATATTATCACGGGAACAGCGAATAATCAAATTAAGTGAGATGGAATAAATTAAATGAATTTACTATCGACCAAGTTTTCTTTCTACCGTCCTCGACAAGTCTCTTCTTCGTCGTTCAACCAAAAAACTATACTTAATCTCCTCATCGAGGAGAACTATAGTTATCCCTAAACTTTAGACAAGGCACAAAGTCTATCTAGAGATTGGTTTCGCATTGGATCTATTGCATGCATGCTGATATGTTCACTGGCTTTAACTCTATGCTTAACTGAACTAAATATTTCTGGTACGTTTCTTCTGATGTCCTTGATCTTAGGACCCATTCCCGGATACCCTATCTGTATTTATGATACTATCTTAATTTAATGATTGTGCACCTGAATTTACTTACTGTCTACATCGATTAAGTAGAATATACTAGGGGACATTCCAAGCCAGACTAAAGTGTTACATTGTATTGCGGATCGATCATATCTGCCAGCCATTTAGATAAAAACGGGAAGTGAGTACTATACTATGCTGCAGTTGACTGTAATACGTTTTAAGGACTCAAGTGAGCGTATTGTGACAGTCACGTAGTTTTATCTCCTTCTCTCCTTCTCACTCTATCTCGCCCTTTCTTTTCCACATTGCCGTGAAATCGGCTGAATAAAATCGCGTCAATCCCCAGGAAAGTTCTTACGGCCTTTTCTGGCTTGCCATTGTATTGCTTTTAACGATTGGCTCTCTCTCTCTCTCTCTCTCTCTTTCTCTTCCATACTACCTACCTCTCAAATATAACATTTTACCTTCGATCCCATGTGTCCCTGAATCCCAGTTCACACGTTGCAAGCTAGAATGACGTCCTGTCGTACGCACATCTACACGGGACACACAGGGAGAAGGGTTCATTTTTTATCAGGAATGCTCTTTGGGCCAATTTTTATATAAGCTGCTGACAGCTGTTATCTCGAATATTTTATTATTTTCAGTTATTTAATACAAGATTCAACTTTTAGTTGTTCCATAAGTCTTTTCAGTTTTTCATTCATATAGCGGGTAAGATACTGCATGATGTTTAAGTTTTATATTCAAAATTTACCTTTAAATACTGAATAATAAACCTGCTAGCCTAGGTAGTATTATTAAAGTATACTATGGACGTTGATTGGTTTCGCTGGGTTACCCGGTGTATTGTGTTTCTATTCGAATATTACATTCTCAATATTTAGGTACTGCTACTGGTAGAAATTCAATCATACGAAGAATATGCATATAGCAAAACTTGTTGGAAGGATCAAGCTGTTCCATTTTCAGATTTTCCGAAAGTCTGTGTGGTTATCAACATGTCTGGGTATAAATGTGCCCACGTTTATTTCCACTTTGAAGCTTCCAGTAGGTACTCTCCATCTTTCAATTTCTTTGGAGCTTCCTCACCGGTACTCGGCAGGCATATCAATCACGTCTGGCCTGTGCACAGAACCGGATATGACGCCTTTTCCATTCCTTGCAATTCCTACCAACCCTCACCGGCTTCGCATACTATCTTCCTACCATTCCGACGCAACCTTCAGAACCTTCACGTACATTCTACGGAGACCAGTATATCCTCTACAAAACCACCTTCTTCATAATATTCCAGGACCAAACCCTTCTCCCCCCTCTCAACGTCCCAGAATCGAGTTCTTTTCATTTCACTATCAGGGGTTCTCATTGTCAGCACGAGCACGATTCATTTAGTTCTCTTTGGAATCGTATTGTCCTTCATGCGCATGTTTTCTCATGAGCATTCCATGTACTAAATATTCTGAAATATTATGAACCACTTTCGGATCGTTACTACATTCTGGATCTAGAATTAGATTTACATGTATA
Organism: Trachelus tabidus; assembly: GCA_030142655.1. NCBI lineage: Eukaryota > Metazoa > Arthropoda > Insecta > Hymenoptera > Cephidae > Trachelus > Trachelus tabidus. Next base: position 116,759 of record JARQTI010000473.1, read on the forward strand.
AATGCAATATATCTACAGATATACATAAATATACTTCGATAGTGTTTTATTATGAGCTTATTGAAAGCCAGCAATTGAATTCAAGCACATAGTGAATCCTAGTGTAAATGTGCTCGTGTGCAAAAAATAGATTATATATAAATAATAAATAATAAGTATATGTACATGTAAATGGCTCTACATGTACTATACTGGATGAGTTACCTAACGTTTGCACCTCAAATATCTTCATTGATTCTATAGATACGTAAAATATGGTAAGGAGAAAGTACAATGGGGCTGACATGATGCCAAAAAAAATTTTATTTTCATGATATTTTTTAGAGATATCAAGATCGCCTTGGCTTTTTTAAATGGAACCACCTTTTTTTAAATACCTACAACGAATGTCCCTTTCATTAGGAATTCAGCGATTATAAGTATTCCAAGGTCATTCAAGGTGAAGGGCAGAAAGTAATTGGATCATATTTCGTTAACGGAATGATGACGGGACAGAAATACGCTTAATTTTTGCAAGAAGATCTGCCAATTCTGTTAGAAGATGATAATAAGTACATCCGAGGTGATATTCGGACATGCGGTAATGATACGCTGACGCATATCTTCAACTGTTGATGGAGCATCCATGTATACAGTTTCTTTCAGTAGACCCCATAAAAATAAATTCAGTGTCTGTGACCTTGAATGATCTTGGAATAATTATAGTCACTGAATTCCTAATGAAAGGGACTAAGGTATTTAAAAAAATCAAGGTGACCTTGATAGCTCTAAGAAACAACATGAAAAAAAATTTTTTTTGGCATCATGTCAGCCCCATTGTACTATTCAACTTTGTCCTTACCATATTTTACGTATCTATATAAACCATAAAGATATTTGAGGTGCAAACTTTAGGTGACTCATCCGGTATATAAACTAATTAAATACTTGCTCCATACATTATTTAACTGAAATTGTAAATTTCTCAAACCTTAAACATGTAAGTTAAACCTAATGGCTTATTTAAAAATTAAAGACAGAAAGTCTGTCAATGTTGATTCTTTATCGTGGTAGATTAATTCCATTGACTAGTGATTTACTCAGCTTGCTCTTTCGTCATATTCATCATATAAAAGTATACTTTCCACATTTGACTCTTGACCTCCGTAATCTTGCACGGATACCCGAAATCACTACTTCGATAAAATGAAATTTTTTTTATAGGAAATTTCTTTCTGTCGTTATCGTAGTATCAGACAATATATTCGGTGTGATGAAAATAAATGAATAATCCTAGTGATATAAGATACCTTATGAAATATACCGCCAATACCTCAACCCAGATGATGTCTCTGTCAATCTTTGGCTACCTGAGAAACAAAGTTAAGAGTTTGAAAATCTGTTAAATGTTTTAAATAAATAAAAGACCTAAACTATTTCAATTTGATGACAAAATCTGATTAGTACTGACACTAGTTAAACTAATTTGAAAATTTATCCTATTGCTCCGAATGCGTTGAAAGCATCCCACAATCGATTTGCGGAAATTCCGGGTGAAACTAGCATAACCGAATCTGAGGATATTGAGTTTTGTGAAGCGAACGAAGCTCTATTCCTTTAGGAAATACGAAAACTATACTGTTGCTTCTATCCCAATCTAAAATAAGAGCTTCCATACTGAGAATGTTACTTTTCGTAATTCTCAAAGGGGTGGTGCGTGTGCTGTAGAGCAGATAAGAAGCATAGAAAAAAAAATATATACTACAGCTAAAATAGAAAAAGAAATAAGTTCAATGTCGAGTTCCTGAGTCCCTTTTACCAGCGTCATTTCATCCTCTCAAAACCACCCTTAACCATTCTTGCAACCAGCCAACCAACCAACTTCCAGCAGCGTTCTTTAGCCACCCCAATCCTCCTTCTACCTTCCCTTAGCGGCGCTTTTCGTTTCTCAGAGGCAAAAGGTATAAAAAAATTACTTTGCGTAATTATATTCTTTTATTACCGTAATTTAAAGATCTAATTATTGTATGGAAATTCTTCCCGCTTTCCCTGCGACTACGTGGATTCTCTTTCTTTCGGCTGGTGAGTTTCAAACTACTACTACTACTTCTACTACTCGCACTATTACTGCCACTACTACCATTTAAGCTGTCTTCCTTCTATACTGGCTCCTACTTTTTCTCTGTCCATCCTCTTACATATAGTACACCTTATAGTAGCTTCTCTTTTTTTGCCATTTCCGTTCTACTTCTTCTTCCTTCTTTTCAGTGTCTTCCATCCACGTCTAGTCAGGCCGCTCCACTCCGGTTTATGTCGAATGCTTTAAAAGTTCACCAGCTACTTAAACTTTTGTCTTGGCGCTGCCGCAGCGCCACAAGGCAAGACACCTAACTGCGCCTTGAATTATCTTAAATTACTCTCAGGAAATTAGTCAGAGACTCAGGCTTCTATTTTATTATCGTGATAAGACCGCCTTCAGGTACTCCTCATAATTTTATTTGATACGATACTACCCTACCAGTTATTTATGACTCATACTGTCGGCCGCGGTGGATTCAGAAAGAAATTTCAGGTGGTTTCTCGATGCATGAATATTTTATTCGTGGCGAAAGAAAGTGAACTCCAAGTATCTGGAAATACTTAAACCTTCTATTATAACGAATTATATGATTTTAGCGAAAGAGCAAATAATGGTAGCTCTTGACTGAAGCTTTTCAATTTCAACGGGAAGCCACTTGTCGCTATCATACGATCCTTTGAGTATTCTTTGAAAGTATTTCTTGAGTCTCTGAGTATCTTTAAAAGGTATTTCATTAATTAAATGGAACCAACTTTTGTATATCGACTCAGGAGGTACTCAAGTAGGGGTACCTATAAAAGATGTTCTCTTGATTTTCATAAACAAAGGGAATTATAAAAAACTTGAAGCAATGGTACTCCTTTTGATACAGCTGTAAGTTGGAAAGTCAATAATGAAAAATATCGATCCTAATCCTCTGAATAGACAAATAAACTTGACTATTTCTTCTCTGCTTTTAATTGACTGTTTCTTTACGCTGGATCTATAGGGAATGAAACGTGCAGCACGGTATAAAGGTGAAACCACCTTTTGGAGCATGCTTAATCGCTGGGGACTCGACGGCTCGTGACGTTTTCGAAAACTACCAGGAAAAGATATTAGAGACTCCTTATTGTTTTAAAGAAGAGTATGAGAAGTTCGTGACGCAAGAAGCCTTCTCGAAAGTGCTCGCCAGACTGAGAGAAGCAGAGCAAAATACGAAAAAAAAGAAGAAAAAGCAAAAGAAAGTAACAGAGGAAATTAAAATACCGTAGAAAGGAACTTCCTTTTACTGTATTATACCTGAATGTGAAAAAGCTTGATCTGAAAAATTCATCACGCAACTAAAAGATTCTGTATCAGATAACATGTGTCGGTAGAGTATTTTTATTATTTATGCAACGTGAGTTATCCTAATCAACAATATACATATAAAGCATTTTACAGCACAGTATCACATTTGCGTTTAAGTATTTAATAAGTATTTGTGGCATTTTGAAAAATTGAAATAACCAAAATGTCAAAATTTAAGATAAATCATCTTTTGTATTTCTCATTGGAAACAATGAGAAGTTTCAACGAATCGAATGAATCTCCATTCCCAGCGAGGAAGCGGCTGAGTAATACCAAATTGAGAGTAGGAAAGCACACGGATATATATATGCGTTATGCAGGAGGGGGAATACGGGAGCAAGCAGAGAAATAAGATTTATTACACTCCGCAAAGAGAAACTCCCCTTAAACCAACATCAAATGACACACAGTCCTCAAGTATATACTATACAGATATTCCCGTGAAAATACTTACTGCCTATCTATGTGCATGTAGAGGTGTATACCACCATTCATCTCAAACATACTAATCAGATTTGACAGCTGTCATGCCGTTGCTTTAACAGCATTATTTCACAAAAGTGAGCGAAGTTTTCCAATCTCTATTAGCCAATTTGATTGAGCCATCAAAAGAGATTTATTTTTGGGTTTCGAGAAATTTCTATCTGACACAAGTGTACACAAACATATACTATCAGCCAGCGGTACGAATCACAGAGTGATACATCTTTTTTTCGACTTTGTTCTGCTGTAATTGAATTATGAATATGTACATAGGTTTTAAACATTTTTAAATATTGAGACGATTCATCAGTATATTTGACTATAAACGTTACAGAAAATTCAAATATTTTAATGCATTCGCAAGATATTAAAAAAAAAGTACTTTTTTTCATCTTGTGCATTATATTTTTCGGAGTACATACTAACGTTTACACTGTAATCACAATAAAATAGCTTTCATATATCGGGGTCAATATTACTCCTGTTTTACTTGTATTAGTTTTGTTTACACTCTACAGTTACTAATTGCGTCAATTACAGGTCAGTCAAGCGAGCGGTTAATTACCAAAGTTAATCGAGGCATTCCCAGGCAACCTATTCGTGACGAAATCGAGTTTACAGCGAAAATCTTTAAAATATAAATAAAATTTTACAGCGTGAAAAACGTGAAATTTCTACTGCTTTGAAAATTGTATAAAGCTAATAAAGATGGTATTAGATAATATAGAGGATTCGCAAGCTTTCTCGTGACAATTCTCTCAGTTTCATTCAAAAGAGATCTGTTACGCTCTCGTAGTTCGGAAAAAGAAACCATTAAAATGAGGAAAAGGGCTTCTTGGCTCTAGGTGCAGTAGAAAGGTATACTTATGTATAGGTACGAGTAAAGAAGGTGGTAATGGGAATGGTTCAAGAGTCCAAGTCATGTACAATAGACAGAGATGGAGAGATGTGTGCTACGCATATGCGAGAAGAACAGAAAGCAGAAGAAGAAGAAGAAAAGACTGCAATGGAAATGAACGTACAGTAGAAAATGTCTGAGAAAATCCGACAATCCGAAAAGCAGAAAAGGTAGAGAAACAAGTATAGGAAATATAGAAAGCAGAGAATATTGAACAGGAGCGTAGAGATAAAGCTAGCTGAGAATGCCAGGACGGAAAGCAAGAAGGTAAATAAGCACCTGGATCTAGTAAATATATGCCACCCTATACAGAGTAGGTGATACGTGTTTACAGTCCTGGTACCTGAGAACGTACGTGAATAGGTGAAATATTGGCGCGCATAGTTTTCAGTATCTAAACATATTACATATGTGGTCAAGAAATTTCATTGTTTAATCCACTTTATAGCTGAAAGAACGGTAACTCCATCCCATTAGAAAACAAAACGTGAATACGCAAAATCTTCAGGAGGGTGCTATAGCGGAATGCTAAAGGATTTAGTAAGGAGCAATAGTCTCATGGATCCCTTTCAACCTTTTTCAATCCCTTTTCAACGTCTCTTATGGGATTTTTCCAAGAACTTCTCAATCTTCTCCAAACCAATCCACTTTCCTATAATGCTTAGTCGCGCAATCCTTCATCGATCCACTAGATTTCAGTTAAGCGTGCAATGTGCACGAATCTCAAGACTGTTTACTCAAAAATTTAATAATTGCTCATGACAAAATTTGACCTGCCAGATATACCAAGCACGGAGATTTATGAATATATTTCCAATTCCCAAGAAGATTCGAAGACCAGGATATAATTCAGATTTATTCGCTATCTGCGAACGTTACTTCTGTGCTAGTTTCTTACATAGATTGTCACAAACTTTTCCCACTATTTATATCCCCGGCAAAAGAAAGAGGAGTACGATGGGCTGCACACAGAAAAAGGATATCTTCCATGTAATATAGGTATAGGGTGCTTCTTTGTTGCATTTCGCAACATAAGGTGTGACCCCTCGATCACACGATTTACGAGACAGCAACTCGTAACAAGTTCCGACATTGTAGATGCAATATTTGTCGCCGGCAACTGAGGGTGTTATTCATGTGGAAGTTCGTATGAATATGTATGCCGTAAGAAGCAAGAACAAAGGGTTAAACACGACGAGTAAGAAGAGAGGAAACAAGGCTTGCTGTTGAAGGTGAGTAAGTGCAAGTAGGGTGTAGGTGCTATGTGCGTAGACGTATAGGTAGACAGGGGTGGGAAGGTGTCTACTGCAAAGAAGTTGAGAAAAGCATCGAAGGAGAAGAAGTAGAAGAAGATATAGAACGTAAATGGGTAGAAGAGGTATAATAAAAAGAAGGGTCGGTTGGGGAGTGACGAGGTAGACACTGCACGAGGTAGATAGTGAATATAATGTTGGTCGATTGTCGGTAGAGCAATGATAGTAGTGGTAACAGTAGTAGTAGCCATAATAGTAATAGTAGTGGTGGTAGTAGTAGTAATAGCAGCAGTAGTAGTAGTAGTAGCAGACTACCCTAAAGATCGGATACCTTGAATTGCAGCAGAGGGGTGAATTACGTCAGGTGCATAAAGCACCAACCCTTATTCATGGATAGACTGGCAACTAGGATCTTTGTACGTGGCTCCGCCAGGAAAACTACCCCTACCTTCATTTCCACCCTATTCGCGCATAGAAACGTTACAAAATGTCGTCTGTCAGTACCTCCAATTCTTTGAAGCTGCCTTTCAACGTAACATTTCTGCATACCTAGAGTAACTGCACGGTCCAGTAAAGTAGTGAAAAAAAAAACATGCCTGTTACTGCCAATACCTAACGATTTAACTGTGTTTTATACAGTTGCAGTGGCAGGCTGCCCCCAAGAGACTCTTCTGGTTTAACAGGCTCGCTTCTAGCTTTCCAAGGGTGTATTTCTCTAGGGGGCACGGCCGGAGCCCTGTGCCCCTTCTCTCATGTACCGTACAGGCATATAGAATAGCCACACCTCACGGATGCGGTATGAGATTTGCAGGGTGCAGCGGTTCGGTTGACGTGACGCGTTGCATTATTCATTTCTGGCCGGGTGCAGCCCCGGTGCAACGGGGGTGTTACAGGACTCTCCGGCACCGCGATATCTACAGTGCCTTGATACGCTTTGCAGGACGCGATGCCACTGTCGAGCTGACATTGGCACAGGGGCATCCAGCCCCTATATGCCATAGTGCTGTCCACCATAATTAGTTGGCAATCGTTCATCCTACACGAGTCATTCGGTACAAAAAAGAAAATACAAATAGCGCTAAAGGCGAATTAGCAGCAGCCGAAAAAGAGATGGTCCATAAAAAGAGTGGTCTAAAAAGTGCCATACGAAGGTAAAAAGAAGACACCCGCACGGAGAAGCGAATAAAATGTAATGGCGTTAAAAGGATTTGCGAAAGCAAAGAATGATGTAAAAAATGAAAACAGGAAGCTTCCTATATAACTTCCGTGTTACATACGCAAGCACTTAACGTCAATATTCCTTAAAGCTATACAGAGCTAGAATCCTAAGAAGCCGTTGTGCTCCACTTAACCTCTATCCGTCGGTCAGTTGTCGATTACAATTTATTTACAGATATTAACCTATCCTCTGCTCTTTAGTCCCTCCAAGCACCCCCACCCTTTTTTTTAGATTTCTCTCCATCCCCTCACAGTAACGTGTATACATATGTACAAAGTTTTGATTCAAAGTATCTACACGCATGGTGGGATGAGCGCATTCAAGCTCCATCAGTGCTTGTCATATGTGTAGAGAGCCATGTATGTAGTATAGATACAGTATACTACAGAATTGAATCGCGTGGAGTTTTTAAAGAGGAAAGTACTAAATTCCACGTGAATATTTGCAGAGCAATGTGCTAAGCTCTTGCTGGCGCGAAAAGCTCTCGACATACGACAGAAACGAGCTTCTGTACTTGAACAGTGCTTATTTCCTTTCCTCAGCTGCTCGCTTCAACCTTTGGCTTCACTTTTTGCTTAGTCGTCTGCTTTGCTTATAACTGATGAATCGAGTACATTTATCACTATAACGATACTGCGCAATCAATGATATACTAATTTCAAATATATCATTCATACGTATTTATCGAATAAGTACGTGGAAGAGCTTTAAGCTCTCTTTCCCTCATTCTTACAGTCATAAGTACTGACATACGTATACCTAACTGTGCGACATACGTACTCTTACATATAGAATGAATATCATTGTTTCTTTTTTCTTTCCCCCTTAGAAACATAAAACCGATAAATGTCACGAGCACGTCCCTTTAAGGACTTTTCAAGTTTCCACAATGCTTCCGAAGTCGTAACGCTTTTAAGGAACTGACGTTTTAGTTGTTTTTCTTTGCTTCTTCTTTTCTACCACTGGTTCTCCATCTTCGTCGTTCGGTATCAACGTGTAGCATTGCGAGCAGTTCGCATTTATTATTGACGCTTCCTATACGCAACTTCTTTTATGGAACGTGAAATTTAGTCAGGGGTCGCCGTGACTCAACCATACCCCCCTACGGAGGGAACGGGGGACGGGAGGGTTGAAACTTAAAGCTTTAGTCGTTTCATATACATATTGTGCCGGGAGGGTGTGGGTCATGAGTATAACTTACAGGGATTGAATACTAACAGGGTAGATTCGTTCGACTTCTTTTTCTTTAACTCGCCCATCGATTCAGTGACCCCCTGCTCTAACGCGCTACTATACTTCTTCCCTCATCTCGTACGGATCAGGAGCAGTGACGTGTTCATTACGGCTCGTCTGTGGGATGACGCATTACGTAATAGATAAGCAACACTTGTCCGAAAATGTTCTACCTTTTACGTTCTGGCACGCCTCACGTAGGAATATGACGTATACTTGTCCAATTTTTTTTTTAATATGTATTTTCAGATAGTAACACGTTTTTTTTAATATATTTCTTATGTAAGGTGTATATTTTTCATACATAAAGATTGTTTTCAAGCGTTTCTATTCATTTAGGTTGTTTTTCAAGTTTATTATGTTTGTAAGCTATTTGTTGAAGGTTTAAAAAAATGTTCAAATAAAACTCTCCTAGAATGATATTATTAAGGTTCTTTTTTTCCAAGCTATGTGTATACTGTAATTTAAGGAAATCCCAACAGTGAAGCTGCCTATCCCCGAGACTTTCTCCAGCCACATACCATCATTGATGTACTCTTGGGATATCAGAATTCTTTCCGGTCTGCGGGTTTTCTGGCATTTTCCACTGGAACAGTACTGGGGCTTTTTCAAATGTAAAAGGATCTAGAAAGTCAACGAAAAACCTTATTTGCTTTGAAAAATTTGTTTACTATCCGTGTAAATTGCTCTCGCATCATTTGAATAGAAAGAAAAAAGAAAAATTATCTACAATAAGAAGCAACGAAGCATTAACTATCGTCCTGTAAAGAATCCGTCATTAAGAGAACACAGTATGCACTATTCAATTCAACGAAGGGGTCGATAAAACCCGTCGCCATAAAACTTTACACTGACGACAGCTTCTTTAATAATTAATATAGAAAAGAAGTAAGAGTGGTAAGGTCGAGTATGGTTATCGACATTTTCCTTGAACGAAGAAGGGAGAACTGAAGCATCTACTGCTTATATAGCTCTGTCGAATCTTCGTGTAGCACGCAGTTGATAGTGACAGCTCAGTCTGAGCTTCAGGATTCATTTCGGTAACAGCTGCTATCTCATGCAAAATATAAAGAATATCATACGAATGCAGTTGACATTATGTCAAAAAAAATATCAGCGCTTGGAATCAGCAATGGGAAAAAAAACATGTGAAACTAAAATTAAGAATATTAAATAGACACGCAGCAGTGGAAGAGATTGCTAGATAGAAAATGGCGGCTAATTAATCAAGAAAAAGAAAAAGATTAAAGCAGCCAGCGGGTAGGTAAAGCGTCCAGCAAGTTAAGCCACTTTCAAAGTAGTATCCAGCGCCTACCTGTTAAGTGGTAAACGGAAAATAGCGGGACGCGACGAAACTTTGAAACGTAGAACTTTTAAATGCTTTTTAAAAAGTGAAGCAGTCTTTCGATCTCGTTGAAAATACTTTAATTAATTCCAATACTCATGACTAATATTCACAGTATATATACAATGTATACTATGAAGTAAACTGAAGGAAATTACCTTATGGAAAAAATTAGTAAATATTCATCAATACCAAATTTGCCGACTATTCGGGAAGAATTATTGTAGGTTGTTGATAGACGAGTTATTTACGTGACATGCCTGTCACATACAAAATTCACCATAAATTGCTGCAATAAAGAAAAAAGAGGAAGTATACATTTCTTGCCATTTATATCGACTCGGAATGGTCGCCTATTTAAGTATTCCATATATCCCTTGCTGTTGAACTTCACTGATCGCCCAATGTCCTCGGGGTCCCTGTCTGCTACGTCTTCCTATGTAATAGATAGTCTTTGTTTCTTCTATGTATGATGAAATTCGACATAACCGAGTCTCGTCGTATATGTATACACGGCAACAATACTTGATACAATTTTTTAGAATTTGAAAACGTTGACTATTTCATTCGATCACAGAACAATAAGATGCAAAACAGACTTTAGAAATTTTGTAGAATCTACGAGTCTTTATCAGTGTTATGAATTCTTGTTCAACTCAGTATTGACAGTTCAACTTTTATCTGTAGGATTTGCAGATTCAACCTGGAGTCACCAGTCAGACAGAGAGATAAAAAAAAAGATAAAAAAATGAGCGTTCTAAGGATATAAAATAGTAAACAAAATTTTTACTTGGGATACTGTTAAGGCTCAGCATTAAATTATTTTAAGGAATAACTACATCCAAATGTTTTCTTTACTTTATAATATTACTCACTATTGAAAGTAATAGTGACCATGCCGAATAATTGCTATCTTAATACTTATAATTATACCCTAATAGTGGGTTCTATTGAACTTCAGTAGCAACTATGCAATGGCTACATAAACAGAAGGTGCACACACAGTAACACCACAGTATACCGACAGCGCTGTCACACCTAGTATAATAAAAACTATTAGTTTCAACAGATTTTCAAATGGTCAGTGCGGGAGGTCGGTTAGTGCCAAGGGCGTCAGTGTATTAGATCCGACTGTAATAGTAATTACTAATTACTAATTAAATCCAGTAGTAATTACTATGAATATTTACTATTTCATACCAATAGTAATAACGATTGAACTCGATAGTAATTATTTTGAATGATACCCCCCCCCCTCCCACCCCACGCCACCTAACCCCACCAAAACGGTCACTATTATTTTCTAATAGACAGTACTATTGATAATAAATAGTTGCTATTGATTTTTTTATTATTAAGAGATCAATAGCGCTTTTCTTACGAGAATTCGACTAAGAGTATAAAGTAAGTAAATATTCTTTACTATGCAAATGGTGTGCTATCTCTGCAGTTATGGCAATACATCCACGAGTGAATGTCACTCTACATCACGCTCGAAAAATTGTATAAACCCCAGAGAACGAGATTTACGAATTCTACGTTGTTATAGTTACTATTAATATTTTATAGCGAGAGATATCAATATTTTATAGTCAAGCGTAATGAGTTTGATTATTATATGTATGTATGTATTTACTGCCCAGCGTAATAATAGAATTATTTACAATACGGAAAATAACCTACTGCGGTATTGCTGTTGATGATGAATAATATAATAGTAATAATAATAAACATTATTTTTAATTTTTTATACTCATTACTTCCGAATCGAATTAACGATAATAAATATGTAAAATAAAAGGTAAAGAAGAAATTCTCGAATTTATTTTGTTTCTGCTCAATTGATAACTGTTTTGTTTGAATTAACAATAAGACTAAATAATTTATCACCTACTAATTCTTATACGATAATAATGTGGAGGTCAGAAGTCAGTTGGGGGTAGAAAGCATAAATAAACGAAATTATCTGGCCGTCCGTTTTAGCTGGCACATTTATAATTCCAGGGGTTCCATTTTCAGTAGTAAAAGCCGAGCGCATCTAGACTCTCTAGGGGTGAGGGTGGACAGGGGTAGTGTCGGTGCTAGTGGCAGTACCTACACCGAACTGGACAATCTGGCGTTTAATCTAAAGGGTTCTCTCTCTCTCTCTCTCTCTCTTTCTCTCTCTCTCACTCCACTCGCTTTCTTTTTATTTCACTTCTTTCACCCCTTTTTTCGGGGCAGAATTATTCCCACCACGTTTAATGCAGCGTTCAACTCGCATCCATTTTCGTGCGACCTACGACAGGAATAGGAAAACCCCTTTTCTCATTATCGGGAACCATATCTAATTAGCCCTTCTGTATCTGAGATACTGTACCTTCCAACCCCTTCGGGTTCTATGTCACCCTTTCTTTTTTGTCTAATCTCACAAGTCTGTCTCTTTTTTATCTTTATATCTCTCTTGGTTTCGTACTCTTGTATAATAGACAATAGAGAAGGAGGACAAAGTTCTTCAGGCGCGCAGAGCAAAATTCCTAGCGGATAAATCAATTTCCAGACCAAGGAGTGAATTCTCATTGCAACCCCTCTTTGTCTTTCTTATTGTCGACGGATGAGTTAGGATTTCAGAGAGGGGAAATGCCCGATTAAATCTGACTTTGAATCCTCGAATTGCGAGAAATGCTAAACGGAAATCAAGAAATCATCAGGAAAGTAATGATTAACGTCGGCAAAGTTAATTTTCTATAAGAACCGTCTGCGAGAATGACGGACTTGGTTGGCTTAAGGACAGTGACCCCGTGCTGGAATATGGAGTACAATCTACTGAGCGATAGCTGAAACACGAGTAGGCTCGAATTTGAACGTGATTTTCCAAAGAAAAAATTTCACAAATATGGCCTAACTTTTAAAATATCTGCGAGCGAATAACTTTATTTGGGATAGCTAACAAGAGTGGAACCTGAGAGGAATACTAACCAGTATAAGCGTAAGAATATACAGTTAAATTTTCTGTTTACGTATCAAATATAAATGGAGGTATTTTCTAAGGAAATACCGATAGGCGTTGGCGGATTTATTTCCAACTTTTTCCACTTTTCTTTCGTTCCACTCTCTTGCCGTGCTATATTTTTCTATAAATTCTTTCATCCAAATGTTTTTCTCTTTGTTATTTCAATCTCTCTCTCGCTACAGAATCTTCGAAGTTGATACGACCATTATTAAATGCATCTCGGGCGCCGGTGAAGCTCATTACAAAACTTCAGCCTGATACTCGCCTGAAGAATTCTTAAGGATCATTCTGAAATAGTAATGGGGTCTTCTTGAGCTCCCGCTTCAGAATAGAAATTAAAGCAGTGTCCATGCATAAGTCAGGCAGAGGCGCCGTACGGAAATTCTAGACGCTATTACAAACAGCCGATCAATTTGACTTTACATACTTCATATTCTATGTACCAGTAAGAACTGTATCTTGAGCAGTTCGTAAGAAAGAAGATATTAAAAAATTCAAAAGAATGCAAGAAAGGAGAATAAAATTTTATTTATTTTCTTATAAGAATTCATCTGTTGGTACTAATTTGGTCTGCTACTATACCATCAAAAACTACAAAAACGTTTTACTAGACATACGTGTGCAGAACCTTATACAGATCATCTAAAATGATCTACCAATCATCCATTCCATGCTTCACAATATTTACCCCGATAATAACTAATATTAATGATTATAATGTACGAGTTGCTTTAATTGAAAAAAATGGAAAAATATATGAATCATATGTGCACAGTTTTGGACATACGTATACAAGCCATATATAATTCATATATGGCTCGTATACGGTATTCATAATTAGAATAATACATAAAACATAAGAAATATTGAATTGGTAGAACCGTGAGAAGATTTTTAGTTCACCTTACATTTTATTATCAATAGTATACCACTATATTATATACAATAAAAACATAATTTTATTATGAAGTTTCATAACTTTTCCTTCAATATGTAATACTTTAATTGCATGTGTACGATAGTATTATGAACAGGAGCCAGGTAATCGTCGAATTCAGTTTCAGTATCGAAATGGCAAATGAACTTATCTCGCGTAATTGGATAGAGAATCCGTTCTCTCGTAATAGTATACAAAATACTGACATATTCGACATAGAATATACAAATTTTATTTGTATTGTACATAATGCAGTATTACTCTGTTGATAATAAAATGTATGAAATGGACGAAAATTCCTCTTACATACGATTCACCCTATTCAATATTTATCATGTATTACTCTAATTATGAACACCATATACGGGCCATATATGAATTATATATGATTTTTATATATCAAAAACCGTGTACTATACATATATGATCCATTTACTTTTTTCAAATATAAATTTTTGACCTGGACATATAAATACAACCTGTAACCACTACATCTCTTTTCACCTATAATAATCCTTCTCGCTTCTTAATTTAAATTCTCTACTGGGATTGAACAGGCGTGAAGCAGGTGAAATTAACATGGCAAGAGTGAGGCAAAAGCAATTAATTCCAAGTTCTCTTGACTTCGCCAGGAGCACTCTGATGGCAGGCAGCAGCACTTTCTGGGACTGGTAGTAGATACCAGTATTAATAGTAGATATAGCAGTAGTAGTAGCAGCATTGAGCGGTCAGATAGATATGTAGGAATTCCATCCGAAGCACATAGGTAAATATAAGTAGATATAGACTGACTAAGGCAGATTTTCAACTTCACAAAAGAACCTTAATTGCAGAGCTCGTTGGAGCGGTTAGTCGGAAGCGACACGATGCAATGAGAGCGCTTGCGCATCTTGATCGCCGAAGTCAGGAAAGTTTCATAGATTGCGACACTCTTTCTCCTCGCCTGTTATGCTGTCGTTCTTGGTGTATAGGAAACCACCCCGTGGGTAATAAGGGGTTCATGGATTCACGAACGGATCCATTATTCAAGGACTGTTCTGCGTACGGGCCGTGGAGACGCTAGAAAAATTGCACCTAGCAACAACCCCATGTTGAGACTCTAACGAAATTTACCGCTTACTCCTCTGTCGGTACCATTTACTTTCAATCGCTTTTTTTTCTTGATTCCATAAAATAATTAACGGAATAGTAAATTTCGATATTTTAAAAATTTATCCCCGGACTTTTTGGAATATTCTTTTATTTGTTCGGGAAGTTCTATAGACTTTTTCGCATAGCAATTATAGATATTCATTAACTGTTACAGCAGACTGTACTACCACAGCTACTATTATCAACCATCTTGGCAATAATAAGAAGTATAGCCTGGAAAAAAATCGCACTAGAGTTAGACAAAATGTTGTATTTGTGTTAGAGAAAAGTTACCGAAGGGGCTGACATGGATGCGGGTTTCTCTTCTGGCACTCTACTCGAGAAGAAAACGTCCCTCAGGATAGTCTGGAACTGATGACGCGCATTAGTCGATACTGAAATATCGTTCTATTCCTCTGAGGCACAAGGACTTGGGCGTATCACACGGGATAAAGCGTAAAACTTGCCACTTTCCTTCACATGGGCTTACTGTTAAGTTAGGTTAGGTTGGGCGGATAGAGATTAAATGTTAAAAGTGAAAGGGACAGCGAAGTATAACTTTATTCTTGTTTTCTCTTTAGCTTCTTATATCTTTTATACTCAAAATTTATTTTGACCTGTCGATTCTTTTCTTAACTTTACCTTTTTCTATGGACATCAAATTTCTACTCTCAAAAATTTAATACTTTTTGCAGTTACGTAATACTTTAACGTGGCCAGCGTAAGTTTTGTGTTAGCTAGCAACTTTTTCTTATTGTCCATATACGTATTTGTAGTAAGATACGATTCTGAAAATACATGTAATATTTATAGAAATATCACTTTGTACTCAGTTATTTCTGTTATTTTTGAAACCGTTCATTTATCTATAATAAAATTGTATCAACTAATAATCTGATTGGTTGGCATCCTTTCTCCCTTTGTTTTCACAATATACCACTGAATTTTGAAGAGATAGAAGAGAAAACAAATTGTAAATATAAAAATATTGTGAAAAATTCCGATCAATTGTCTTTATTGTTGATTAATATCAGTGACTAAATGGTTCGGAGATAATCAAAGAGCCTGATGGCTCATGACTCACACGGAATAAGGAAGATCAATTTGGATTCAGCCAACCGATAAATGACTGTTGGGTAATAGTGGATCAAGAAACAGTAGAAACGGCGTTATCGGTATCCGCCTTCATTTTTCAGGGCACGCTTCATTATCTCGGTAACCTGAGTTGCTTCCTGTAGAGCTCGAGCATTAGCCCCGTGAGGTTAGCTTGCGTGCTAAGTCGCCGTACGATCGTTCCTTTTATACGACTGGTTGGCACATCACTCAGTTTTAACGCCCCTGTGAGTCAGGCCGGTTTGTTGGACAACACGGATGTAACGCTGAGTTCGATATGTCTGACTATACACAAACCTATACCTACTTCCATAGACCCTTGGTATACAGCTATATAGTTGATATTGTAGGAATATACCTGGAACGACACTTGTGGTGATGCTTTTTTATTTATTTTCCATTTCTGTATCTGCTTACCTTGATTCCAGCTTTTAAGAAAGACAGAATACCGTAGAAAAAAAATAAGAAAGAATACCTGAATAAATCATATTATTATTTCCAGTCCATTGTCATCAATTTGGAAAAACCAGTCGGCAGAGTTCACGTTTCTCCGCATTTTACACTCACAATCAGTAAGAAAAATAAATAATGTCTGCTTGTAAGGGACTTATCTCGTGTAATATTAGACTGGAGGAGACCAATTTCCTAATTTGAATGAAATAACATACACGGGGATGTAATTTAATAGCAATTTTCCTTCGAACCGCTTTACATCCTAATTTGTAAAGTGATTATGTAATTTCATGGGATTATGAATAACGACGAATTCTAGGTTGGATATTTCATAATAATTTTCTGATGTGGAATTTAATAAAGAATCTCCTTTTACAAAGGTTCATTGTGGCACACATATGATATATAGATAGATGTTCTAGGTACTTTTATTGAGAACATAGGATAATAATTTTGTTATAGTATATGGAGAAATGACGACATTTCTGTCCTTAAGCTGACAAAAAGGATTTTTCATAAATCGCCAATATTTCAAGGTACGTATTTCGTTCTACGCGGCCTCAGATTAATTTGTGAAACTAGATTTATACGAAAAATATTTTACTATTGACCTTACTTTAGTAGGAAACTGTAACACACTGAGAACACTATAGTCTGTGAACTATGCTGTATGCTAATATAGGTACCTGCACATTATAGTATACACGATATGGAGCGAGCTGGCATATGTTATCACAGTTCGTAGGAGTAATATCGATGGTGCTCATAAATACTAGAGCCCCAAAAGGGATATGTTGAACCTAGCAAAATTAGACTTTAATTAATTTGCCATGAATTCCTGTCATGTGAACTCGTGCTATGCGTTTATTCCTTACAGGAATAATCCTACCTTGAATGATCGTAGGTATAATATAACAATTAGGAATATATACAAGGTTATTCATTACAAGTGCACCGACTGCAGTTGGTTCTACGATAGAAATCAAATGAATAGACCAACTGCAGGCGGTGCGTTTGGACAGAATAACTCTGTATAATTATGATATAATAAATAATATGTATCGTTTTTCTGCAGTAAAATTAATGTAAAAATATTGATGCATTATATTTTTTCAGTGCACTTTTGGAAAGTAATATAGCACACAGAAACCGGGACAAAAAATAGAAGGAGAGGGGTAGAAGAAAATAATAAATAGAGAGGTGAAGGATGAAGGTATAAAAAGTAGCGGAACGTAATTGGAGTAGAGAAATTAGGTAAAGGTGAAATGACGAAAAAGAAATAGCTCTAAGGGCAGATAAGGAGAACTTAAAAGGTGGTGGATGTCACTGAATGCTGGGTAGCCAACTTGTAAAAGGGGAATGCGAGCGGGTAGGTAGATGCTAGGTAGTGGAAGGTTGGAAAATACGGTGAATGTGGAGGATGCCAACCAATTGAATTCATCCCCAGGAAGGTGCTGGCTCCTGTGCGATGGCACCCACTGCGACGCCCAGCGCCGGCTTGCTATATAAGCGCGAATTCACTGCCGCCAGAATTCACCAGCTAGCTGAGAAAATAGGATCAAGGAAATGTAGGCTACCTCTGCCATTTCATCCCTTATGTTGGAAAGGTGAGCCTGGAACACCAGGGGCGTACATACTGCTATGACATAAAAAAATGCTGTCAAAAATCTCAACGCAGAATACGAATATTATTTTCAACGGTACCAGAAATTACAGGAATTCCAAAGTTTTTAATTCTTTTCATAGATGTAGTCGCATTTGCGTTAAAAATCTTCTCTACAGTTTCTTCAAACACTACCTCCGGTGGTCCCTGAACGTACGGTACTGACTACAAGTTGAATACTGAAAGCCTGGCTGGCAATAGTACAGCACTGGGGCGGCGCTAGTCCTGAAGGAGAGAAATTTTATTTGCCGCCACTGAAAGGCATCCCTTTTCCAGCTTTATTCTTTCGGGGTCGGTAGCTGGGTCATGCTGTCGCCTCACTTACTCCGCTACACTCGACCCCCGGAATTGTTTCGCCTTCTGTCTCCAGCTTTACTGGCTGGATTTCGTTCGCCCTACGACCTTCTGTCTTCCATACAACGTTTTCCACGTTGTGAGATATCCTTTTCCAACCTTCAGTTCAAGGACTTCGAATTACATGTTGCTTTGTCAGAAACATCATTAGTATAGCTCTATTATCCTACTAGTATACAATCTCAAAAGAATCAATGACAAGGTTTAATTTTAAGACTTGGCAGAAGCTCAGACTCTTGTCTCTACTCAAACCGTCTTGTCCATGCATATGTAACTGATACGAGCAGGGAATTTTTTGTTATAAGCTTCGAATAATATTTCCCGACGGGATATTTTCAGAGTCTAAACATCATTGTGATCTCGCTTCTGTTTCCTGGTACTATAAGGAATCAATGGAGTCTTAGAGGGAGGATCCAAGAAGAAAAATACGGGGACAAGAAAGTTCTCTTGAAGAGCTTCAATGTCTTTTTGATGTGCTTCCTCATGGTAAATCAGCTTTAAATATGAGTCTAAGACGTCACGATGCTAATATTACCGAGTTTCTGAAGGAGGGGTGTCCGAAGGCTAACCCCGGGATGCCGAGCTTGGTCTTTCTTGGTAAGAAAACGGCTGTAGCTGAAAGACCTTGCTGAGGGAACGACGAGACAAGGGCCTAGGATAAATGACATCGACTCTCTGATAACAGGATGGCGATTGTTCGTTTCAGGAAGATTAACTACGCGTCCTGCTTTTCTCTCTCTCTCTCTCTCTCTCTCTCTCTCTCTCTCTCTCTATCCTTGTTTCTCTCTCTTTATTTCTCCCTTGTTCTCTCTTGATACCTTTCCTGGTGTCTGTAACCCTACTGATGTTTTCGAAATTGGAAATTTGTTCATTAACCTCCTGAGAGATGATGTACTTTCTGTGCAATGCTTATAGCAAACAAACGAAAAAGAAAGAGAAATGCGGAAAAGAAGAGAAAAGCACGCGTGACAAATATTCCGCGAATACGCAAATACTTTTCAGATTTTTGTTAAGAAGAAATATAAGAAAATGATATCGTATATTAAATAATTAATTATTTCTAAAAAATGTACCAGGTACCATGGGGAAGTTGGGTGATAGATTTCCATAAAGCGATTAGATCTACTGAATATACCAACGGTAATTAATCATACAAAAAAAAAAGTAAAATTCAGTCGGTAATTAAACAGGTGATACTTATTGTTAGTCTTATAGTCGGACTTAATCCAGCGATCTAAAGTAACCAGCTAAGTCGAAAACGCGCGCGTTAGAAAGACATTAGATATCACGTGAAAATTTTGTCCGTTCATTTGGATATCTTATCGCGTGGTCGCTTCCGCGTTCCTCGCCTCGGGTATTCGCAGCCCCATTCGATTACGGCTTAATAAACGAGTTCGGTTGTGCCACCGCCGTGCGAGCCAACCATTTGTTCGACCGCTCACGTATTCAGGGTAGATCCTCGATAATGATGTTAATTTTCCTGAAGGGTGTCGCCAAGGGCCTCCGCCAACACCCAATAAAGGCTTCGGAATTACTGTGAACTTTTCTTATAAAGATTTTGGTCTTTAAATTCTGATCTACAGTTGGGTCGCGACATTAGATTCCGATTTTGACAGATGGAACATGAAGAAATTTGTTAGATTCTACTACGTGCTGTCTAGTATCAAAAATAAATGCATTATTCTATTAAGGTTACACAGATATTGAGTAAATGAAAATTATCAATAGCAACATTAGGTACTGTATATTTAGAAACAAAAAGCATGCTTTGTGTTATCGATTAACATCAAAATCAAATATCATGGGCCAAATATATATAGCCATCAATTAATGCATATAGATAGTCCGAATTAGATGCTATTTACGTCTAGTCTACATTGCAGACTCGTCTACGACTGATTTTAGTTCATTGAATCTAGGGTAGATTACATATACTCTATTCATGTATTGTTCCTGCTGGGAATATAGGTAAATATAGATAACCATCTATAGCAGTGCAATAGGGTGTAGTTAGACTCACCTGCATTTGCTTGAGAAATAAAATATAACGAAAGAAGAAATTTAAATCTCTCTATGAATTACTATGTCAAAGTGTCATGTCCTACTTGTTCGTCTATTAAATACGGGTCATAGCTATGGTGAAATATAGACGAAATCTATAAAAGTGCAACAGAATATAGTTTCTATATTATAGTTTCCCATTGAATCTGAAAAAAAACCCAACATCATCGGTTCCTACCATTTTAAATAGGAATAATCGTAGCTCGTTAGACGCTTGAGATTTTACTCCAGTGTATCCGGCGTTCCCATATTCCGTCATGCATATGAATGAAACTGTTTGTCGGTCCAAAAAAAAGTACACGACTCTTGTGCACGTGTGGAGGAGTATACACGAATGAGAATGAAACAAAAAGAAATTGGTGTTTAAACAACTCCTGCTTATTCATGACGCTTTGGGGGAAAAAAAACGTTTAATGAGAGTACAGGGAGCGCGTTTCATAAAAGCAGTGATAACGGGCGAGTGAAGTCAGCTGATGAATTGACAATCAAAGAAGGATGAATACCAAATGATAATGACGATGAAAGTGGGAAAGATTCAATTCCGATGAAGTTCCTTTCTGATCTGTCAAGCAAGAAAATGAAGGGAAAAAAAAGTCTACTTCATAAGAGTGATAATGGAACGTCGCACAATTTTTTGTTCAACCGTATAAAAGTTATTCAAGGAACGGGAACGTTGCCATTTTATATTAATCCTACCGATGCTGACTATCTAGATATACAAAAAGATTGGTCAGTATGGGTAAAGCATTGCAACGTAAAGGTCTTTTGCTTTATTAAACACGATTCTAACAGCGTACTATTCAACTAATCCATTTAGTAAAATGATCAGTGTCCTTTGAGGATTACGCAACAGCAATGCATAGCACGGTCGCCATTATCGTTAAACCGTCAAATGAAATATGTCGAGGTACAAGCTTGAAACTGAATAAAATAACTGACCGGTATCATAAAATTGACATTGGTTTAAATGCTTTCTGTCGCTTTATCCTCAAAGGGCAGTTTTAGATGAGAAAGACATAAAGATGTCTCTAGACGTTTCCCCAAAAAAATTAAGTATAGATACGAAGAGCGTAGTCTCCTTCGACCATTGATGATATTTTTGAAATTTCAAGAATTTCCTTTGCCACTCAATATTACAATTTAAGGTATTGCTCTTTTAATACCTAACGGGAATTCTTTGTTAAATTGGCACTGTACAGGGGCTGTGAGGAGAGTTGCACCAAGATGGTTCCATACCCCTTTAGACAATTCCAGACCATAATGGATATCCGTATATCTCACATTTCTCTTATGCCAGTTCCACTGGCGATAATTGTATCGCGTGTTCGCCAGCTGTTACAAGAACAATTCCCTCGACCGTGAATACAATTATGGAAGGAAATTTCAACTTTCCTTCGGGACTCCATTTTACCGCAATCTCTCCAACACCCTCTACTGGATGTATTTCCACAATGTTCTGGCCTCGCAGTGGTCGCGTTTCCGCGTCCTGCTGCCTTTACAAGATCACGAAAGTTTCATCCTCGTTAACGCCGAGAAGCACGTGAGAATCGACCACTAAGGAATGAGAATAGACAACAACTTCCGTACCCATAGATACGTAGTAGTAGGTAGATTAGGGTAGCCTGACAGTAATGCAACGTGATCAAAAGTAAGCACACCTATAAGAAACTTATTTGTATGGTTGCTGCTTCTAGAGATATATGTATACCTCACAGTATCGGGACTCTGAAAAATTTCCAAAATCTTCTTAGGCAAAGAAAAAGCAGGACGACAATGAGTGCAACAAAAAAATGGAGGAAAAAAGGAACGCAAATGTAAAAGATAAAAGGTTAAAATACAATTGAAGTATAGCATTGGGTAAAAAAAAGGTACCAAAGTGAAGACTATAGGGGTGCTTCTTGTTTTTTGGAAGAGCATCGTCTCAATTTTTCTGGCAATCTGTCCCATCTAAGTGGCATATGTCTGTGGGAATGACAAAAAAAAAAAGAAAAATGTCGTACGATATTTCTTCTATTCTTCATCCATTTTTCCTTTGTCCATCCTCGTCTCTTTCTAAATTCGTTGTACGCTTCCTTCGTGACACGAACTTTACTATATATAGACACATGTCACGCGATATATTTAGCTATAGACTTCAGGCGCAAAGCGAGGATTTGAGAAATATTCATTTTAATGATTGATATAACACCGGTATCGGTTACCAGTAAAGAACGTAACTTGTTTTGCATTGCTCATACGATATCACATATGAGTGCATATCACGCATGCATTAGATATCGTGTACATGCTATAGCCGCGTATATGACGTGCAACGTTGCACGTCGTATCTCTAAATACGATGTGTTTATTGATGCTGTTTATACCTGGAACTACTATACATGTACCAGTAGCCGCAGTAAAATTACCACGGTACGGGAAGCCAACCAAGTAGCAATTCGAACATGCAAAACGATCCCGTACTGATCTTAATTAAGAGCACGACCCTTTGCTAAAGTGGTGCAAGGGACACGAGGCTCTGATACGCATAGCAGGAATGTATACCCGGAAGTTACTTTGAGGAGATATGAACAAGACAGGGGCGGAGCTTATGGATAGGGATGGAAACGTCTTTCTGGCGACATTAGAAGGGTGGACTGTTTTAGGTAGCTCGTAAACAATTAATTTTGATGTATCAATGTCCCTGTGTGTCCTTGTCCGAAATAAATGGTCCTGTTAAGCATATATGTATATAAGCATGCTATACATATCCAAAAGATTTTCACATCGTACAGCATGTATACATATTGTGACGTGAATTTCGGAAATTCAGTCACAAAGATCGCTAGGAGTAGGGCAAAGACAAAATCCACCTGCCACGATC